>JABJVR010048481.1:0-24321 GCA_025773905.1 Chitala chitala
ATCTCGGTCCAGAAGAGTGCAGTCCTAGGAACAGCAAAGATACTGCGCAGAACCCTCAAGCTCCCAGGCCTCTGGTAAAGGACCCGAGCTTGGATGGATAAGACCGCCCATGGAGGGCGAGGGGACAATTAATATTATATATATATATATATATATATAGTATGTAATTTTTATGAGAATTGTTAATGATACCCAAAAACAAATGTAATTTTCTCATTCAGCATATTTAATTAAAATCAAAGGTGAAACAAATCTTTTATTTAAAAAATTCTAGTACAGTGTAATATAACTGCACATAATGTTTTTACCACGTTTCTGCAATGCATCGTATTTACAGTTTCCATTCACATCCTTAATTAATTTACTGGCTGGAAAACAGCCTTATTGAACTGCACTTGAGCACTAGTTGTCACTACGATGTGAAGTTTGGAAGGCTTCATAAGATGAATCTTTTCAGTCTCTTGATATCCCTGCTTTTGACATCACTACTCATGCCTTATTAATCTCTGCAATGTTTCACTTGGCTATCAAGGCAGTACTTTACAGCCAAACAACCCACAAAACACACAAGGCTTCACCTCCTATAAAATGCAAAATGACCTATAGGGGAACCAAAGCCTTGTTAGTGGTTGGTCATCGGGTTTCCTGCAAAACGATACAAGCCTTGAAGCGAAGCTTCATATAACACGGTCCCCTCCTCCGCGACACACGCTTTGAATTTTCAGCCTCAACTTTTCCGTCACTAATGGCAACCACAGATATCACTGAGGATGGTAGCAGCAGAATGAAGTCAGAAGTCTACAAAAACATATGGCATTGTACAGTACATCACTGTTTTGTAATGTGCTGACCGTTACACTGTTTGTTTACTAACTTATTTATTGAGAATTTAAAATGTAAAAGAATTGCAGAAACCACAGGTGTAAATACCAATTTTATAAAATTACTGTGACCGATATGCAAAAACATAATAGGCAAAAACAAAATATGATTTTCATATCATACTTCAAATGAGGTTAGGGAGGTGTACAAAGAGTGGGAAACTACAAAATTTAGTAGAAAAGCTCCACCTGAATAAAGCTGTAGCAGTGCGAATGGCGATTCTGTTTAACGAGAATGTAATGTCACATTTCCACGAAATCCTCAGACGGAGACAAAAGCAAGTGCCATTGGAGAGGTTTTTGTTAAATATGAACGAAAGAAAAGACATTCCAGTAAGTCAAAAGATGACAGTGAATCAAAAAAGCGTATATTAAGTGAAAGCAGGAGTATTAGTGAAAGTCATTCAAGAGAAAGAACTCCTGAGATTCAAGTTCCAGCTGTTCTCATGGAAGGAGATTCTCCTTCAAGGCAATATCCTTCCCGCTCCTCTCCTCCCTGTCATCTTCCTCACACCAGCCACGACTCTTTTCAAAGGTAAAGTGCAGGTAGATTTGTTTTATTTTTACTTTATACTGTGTATTAATCATTGTTATTTGTGTCCGATATTAGGGACAATAAACTGTACATAAAATACCATTTAAATTATTTTTATATGAATATTTTTGGGTGTGTGGAATGGATCATCCAACATTTCCATATGTGAAAATTCGCTTTGCTATACGAGGTTTTTGGATTATGAGCACTTTTACGGAACGAATTATGCTCGCAGTCCAAGGTTCCACTGTACTGACAGTGCTCAGATAGCAGTTTTTATCAGAAGTGTTGATAACAACTTTGAGGTGACAGAAGAGTTGAGAAGAGGCACAGGGAAAAGCAGACAAAATTGGAAAGTGTCTGAGACAGCTGCCTCCATCATCATCATTCCCAGAGCTGTCCAAAGTTTTCAATCATGTAATGTGCGGTATAATACAGGAGGTGCAATGGAAAAGCATTTTAAAGCATTCTGCGATATTGCAATTCATCCTGAAAACATTTAAACTTTATTAACAAGAAACACAATGTAAAACTTAGCTCATAACACATTTCTTTGCCACAGTTAACATTAATTTGGTTTAGTTCACATTTTTGGTACCTGAAGACAATAAACCAAAATACAAAATATTTTATTTTAAAAAGTGACAGTACTTAGAATATATTTGACAAAATAACATGACAATTACACATTTGAGTTGAAACTTAAGAAAATAATGCACAATCTTGAAGCCCCATTTTTAAAACGATAAACATTTGCAAACAGTAAAAAAAAAAACAAAAAAAAACTAAACACTCATCCAGCACAGTTAACCAATAATAGTTTGCATGTTAAAATAAAAATGCAATTTCCTGTTAGTAAGCAATTTCATAATTACTCAAAATTGATTGTACTATTAGAATATTAGACAAAGTATAAATTGTATAGGAAATAGAAAAAATACATTTTTTGAAGACAATATGTAGACTTTGTCAGACACTATTTGTCATTAAAAGTTAATGTTTAAATGGCTTAATGTTTAAACCATTTGTTTGCACACTGCACTCCAGAAAAGTCACCATATTAACAATAATGTTCATACAGTATTTGAAGAAGAGAGTGTAAGAGTATTTCAGCAAAACATGAAAAAAAATTGTGGTGTACCTTGAGCCTTCATGTTGCAAAAGGACATTATTCATACTTGACATATTGGAAGTAAATTAACAGCTACATTAGCTGAAAGCACCATATTTGTATGTACTGTCACTCTCTGTATAAACAACAATAATGTCCTGAAAATCATTATGCCTGTGATGACACTGGAAAAAACTAAAGTAAGCAAAGAGTACAAGTGGACTATGTCTCAGAATCCTGTAAACAGTGATTACAAATTGTGTATTTGTTTCACTGTGAATTGGCAGTGTAACGAGATATATATAAAAACGAGGTACTGAACTGGATCTCTATGACATTGTCATTATGCACAGAAAAACGTACGTTTGTAAAGAGTCAGATCTGTGTAATATTTCAGTAATATGTAGTCTGTATTTTAACAACCCATTATACAGGGTTTTATACACTACTGTAAAACATAAAATCCTATCATTTTGTTCAGTGAGATGTATCACTACATGATATTACATTTATATTTAAAGTGTCACAGTTAAAACGTCTGAATGCCTCAAAACAACAAAACAGAAGTTGTCATTTCGCACCTGAAAAATTGAATCAAGATCAGTGCTACCTGCTGCTGTTCCTATAAGGTCACACTATTACATGGAGTCATGACATTGTCAATGGCAAACCTCACCGAGCAGAACATATGTAAGACCTGGAGCTATTTCACACATTGACATGAACCAAAACATTTCCACAAAGTCAAAGTAAAAAGGGTTTTCCTTTGTTACACAGTGTCAAGCAATACTGTTATGATTTGAGAACTTTAAATAATGAGAAAACTGTAAAAAATTTACAGGAAATGCAAACAAAAGACCTTTGGGCAATCTGATGATTCATTCAGTCATCTTCTAAAGCGCTTCATTCTGTTAAGGGTTGCAGTTTCTCCCATCCCAGAACACATAGGGCACACCCAGGGTGGGGGGGGGCAACCCACCACAGGGCACACACTATTTCAGGGAAATTTGGAGACATCAATCAACTTAACCTGCATGTGTTTAGACTGTGGGATGAAACCAGAGAAGCTGGAGAAAACCCACCAAGCACAGGGAGACCATGCAAACTCCACACACATAGACCCAAGGCGGGAATTGAACCCCAGGCCTGGAGGTACGAAGTGACAGTGCAAACCACCACACCACCGTGCCACCTCTGATGATTCACGCACACATAAACAGATATTTTATGGCTCTTTTATGAATTGTGGTTCTATAGTCTAATACGTCTAATGTAATAACTAGTGAATCCGATGTACGACTGCACAAAAAGTCCGAAAAATTTGGTTTGTCCGTTTTGTTGTCCACTTTAGCCTCCTGTCAAGATAAAATAAGACAATAAATGCATGTCAAAATGAGCTTTGTAAAACAACATAGATGATAACCAAACAGTTCATAATCACAAACACAGTAAGCATACCTGCTCTAGGCACCACACAGTTCTTTTTGCACTGTTCCTCTGTATCAAAGCGGTTAGTATTTCCCTCACAGCCGCCATACCAGAACTGTGCACAAGCATTAGCCAGCCTGTCATAGTACCAGCGGATGCTGTATTCACGACACGGGCCCTGGTCCAGGATCAGGCCACAGCGGGGATCCAGAGGCGCAACCTCTAAAGATCAAGAAAAGACAGATTCATTTATTGTATGATTTTTTTTCACATCCTCAAACGCCATCCTGAGTACACAGTGTTGTTACTGTATAAAAACCTCAGCGGTTTACTACTGTGCCACATAGTAGGATTCTGGGAAATGGGGTAATAGAACAGTAGATCCCTCCCTCTTCAATTATATTGCATTAGTACATTAAGTCATGGAGGACACATAGGCCCCACAGAGACTGCATAAATATTACCCATCATGCACCACTGATGCATTTGTTGGGGGTGATATTTACCCTTGGGAAGGGCAGGATGCAGTGCAGGGTTAACATGACCAGCAGGTGGTGATGTCTTATTCACCACAGCGTCAAGGCTACCTCTGTGCCCAGGAGCAGGTTCAGCCACGCTTTCCTTCTCCACCTGTGTAATCCCAGTGAAAGAAGTACAATTCGGCAAGTTGTTTTAGCAACTATTATAGTAAGTAGATACGTCTGCACAAAATATCTCACTCTTTCCACTTTCAGAGTCATGATTCAAAAATACCAAAGAAATACATTGGTTAACATGTGAAAAAAACCTTTGAAAAATATAAATTTTTTCACTGAATAATATTTGCTGAGGTAGATGTTCCATACTGTATGGATGCTAGGGTGCGTGGGCTCAGGTAAGCCGTCTCCTCTGTGACCGTAGCTCTTTGTTCTAGTGCTTCGAAAGCCATTGATGATGCTGTTAAACACCATGGCTCCATTCTCATCTTCGCAGAACTGGCTGACAAGTTTAGATTCCAGTGCTGAGACAAGGCAATCACACAGACCAGCAGGGTTTTAGCTTTAAGAAAGCCAGTTAACCACACAACTATGAATGGAAGCATAGCAGAAACAATTATTATACAATCAAGTATTTTCTGTACGTCAATGTATAGAAACAGAGTCACTCTGAACTAAACTTCTAAGACCTTGGTAAACTACTGCAATAGATGAAATGTGTAGATTTCCACAGATAGGCAGTCACAGGATTTTGTTATTTTGAAGTTTGTTATTTGGAACTGTTACCAGGCAGCGTGTTGAAGTCGTCAATGAGGTACATGTGTTCTCTGTCGGGATCAGAGGCGATCAGGTTCAGTTCCTGGAGGAACTCTGCCTGGGTTGGGTCAGATGTGTTGACGATCCCCAGCGCGTACATCTCGATGTTAGCAGCATGGGCCTCTCGCACAGCGATGTCCAGCTTCACCGGCTCCCGCTTGTCAGTCTGCCCATCTGTGATGACAATTGCCACCTTCCTGACGCCGTGGCGGGCGCTGTAGAAGGCCTCTTGAGTGGCCCGGCGGATGGCAGTGCCCGTGTAGGTGCCCTCGCCCATGTAGGGCATCTTCCTGATGGCCTGCTTGACGTCCTCTTTGGTCATGTACCGGGCAAGGTTGAACTCCAGGTGGATGTCCAGGCTGTAGAGCACCAACCCGATCCTGGTGGCGTTACGACCCACGGTGACCCGGTCCACCAGAGCCGTGACAAAGTCCTTGATGATTTCAAAGTTATCGGGACCGACGCTCTCCGAGCTGTCGATGACGAACACCAGCTCCATGGGCCTCTCTTTGCACTTAATTCCACAACCTGATGATAAAAAAACCAAACAGTTACAAAGCTAAATATGTGCACTGTAAAAACATTTCAAGGTGATCTTTATTACACTGCATACTTACAGTACATAAGTATACGAAACACTTACCACATATCTCTTTAATCATTTTAATTACGTCCTCTCTCTGGAAACAAAGAGCAAAACATTTAATTTATTACTTAATTCAGTGGTATGCATTTTACTGTTAAAAAAAATGTTAAGAGCTGACTACATACTGTGAGCCCTGATTCACCTTTGAACCCTGGTTGTCCCTGAAACAGAAACGTTTGAGCGAGTTCATGCATCTTAGAAGACTCTTTTTTCATGCTTATTTTTCCTTTCACAGTCTTTCATCTATGAAGACCCTGAAATGGTGTAATATAAAAACCCAACATGACCACACTAGGTGTACAAGGTGAGATGATGCTCACCCTTTGTCCAGGAACTCCAGGGTCTCCAAGGTTACCCTTTGTACCTTTGAGACCTCTTTCTCCCTGCATCCCACGATCCCCCTGCAGTGAGAAAAGCCAATAGCCACTGGTTTCTTGAATAGCTGTTTTATCATTAGAATATGCAGTTTGAGACATCAACCTGAACAAAGAAACACATGGTAAAGGAACAGTGTGACCTTAACACCAGGATACCCCTCTCCTGATGGTCCCCTTGGCCCTGTTATGCCCTGAGCACCCTGCTCTCCCTAAAAAGATGACAGCAGAAATAACACCAAGAACAGCATCTGAGTCTTAGGTGCTTAAAAATGATAGCAGGAAAATAAGTTACATAATGAAGACAAGCGTGGTTGACATGCCTTGGGACCCTGTAAGCCCTCTCCTGGAAGTCCTGAAGGACCCGGTGGTCCTGGTCGCCCCACAATTCCCTAGAATCACAGTACAGCTAAATTACAGGGTAGAATGTAAAAGACCCCTATAAGAAGTGATTAATGGATTATTGGCAATGGAATTTAATGTAATAGTTAAAATCTTATGAAACTGATCTCTCTTGCTATAATTAAGGAAGCACTAATATACACTAGTAATATACAGCAGTACACACTACACACTAATATACAGCAGTACACACTACACACTAATATACAGCAGTGCACCATGATCTCATCCCTGCACATCCCAGTTCAAATTAAGTCATAATTTTTGGACAGAGGTGGCAAATCCTATTATAACACTAACATGTACATAATGAGAAAATGTAAACTGAATCCGATCAAATATGTTGCTAAAAAATAACAGCTAAAAATACTATAATACTGTGCTGATTTTAAACATTTATGAAAATTATGGAAATAAAAAATTGACATTGTCAGTAACAAATGCATTGACCTACTGGAGGTCCTTGTAGTCCTTCACCAGGAGGACCTGGAAGACCTGGTAGTCCTCTGAAGCCAACGTCTCCCTTTTTAGGAATAAACACACATATTTTCAGATGTTTGATGTTTAAAGGTTATGACAGAAAAATGCCTCATATGTGATGTTTGAGACATCTGCATGGACAATCGGTGAAGCAGCAAACCCAGCAGCTGCTGGCTGTCTCTGTGAAAGGCAAGACAATTACCGACATGAGCATGTTATGGCAAAAGTACACGTAAATATGCAATGGATGAACTGCTGGGCCACAAAGCTTATAAATCAGTATATCTCCCATTAACACATTCAAGAATGTTCACTTCCATAGATATGAACAGACAACAAACATACAGATCCTAATGTAAATATATATATGGATTTAAAACTCAAGACAGACACAAATGGTTATGCATTACTGTATCTTATAATTTAGGTACCAAATGGCACTACACGGTGGTTAAACAGTACTGCTGTTCTCTCTTCAAATCTTTCAGTAGTAAATGGATAGTTACAAAACCACAGAAACAAACAACTGAATAATGTGGTGCCCTACCTTTGGACCTGGAAGACCCAGCCCCTCAGGTCCTGGCTCTCCAGGAAGCCCTGGAAGTCCAGGAGGTCCCTGAACAAAATGTATTGATAACGGGACCAACAATGTACAAATCTACAGGAGGAAATACTTCATCATAATACTGACAAAAATGCTGACTGCTCACCTCTGGGCCTGGGTGACCATCACCTTTAGGGCCAAGTGGACCAAGAGGCCCTGGATCACCACGTTCCCCCTGGAAAAGCACTTTCATTTAGGACTACAGGTTCCACAAATCACATTTCCATTTGGATGTAAGCTGCGTTTTGGTTACCTTGGGTCCCGGCTGTCCATATCCTGTTTCCCCCACTGGTCCTGTAGGACCAGGTGGACCAATGTCCCCCTAGAATAATAAAAAGTGCTTTACCTGTGAAGGACATGGGTGGTGTTCTGTGGTTGAATTGTAAGGAATGAAGAGGTATCACCTTTGGTCCAGTTACAGAACGTCCCGGTTGCCCTGGCAAACCAAGTCGGCCTGAACTTCCTGGTTCACCCTAGAACAAGACAAAAACTAATTCCCAAGTTCTCTGTTTCTTTCATTTTAGTCCATGGGGTAAAAACTGAGGGATAAACTCTATGACAAAATAATGAACTCAAGTGAAATTTTACACAGACCACATTTTTAACCTTTAGAAGAGATTTCTATTTTCCACTTATATCTTTCTCTCTACCAGAATCAACCCTTTTTGTCTGTTTTTTTTTTTTACTAAAGTCTTTAAAGAATCCACTGTAAATAAATTTGCTATTGTAACTATTACTTCAGACTTAACGATAAATTTCCTATATGTATACAATATGACTTCTTACAGTATTGCATTACTTTCAGGCTGAAAGTCTTCCAGCCCAGCTCATTGGTTTATGTGCCCATAATTTTCTTCTTCTTTATTACAATCAGGAATTGTAATACAATAGGAAATGAGAATGAATCATGCATTTCCCCCTTTCATCTTCTCACTTCACTCTGATTGACCTTGTATTGGTGTTTTCTGGAACTAATGAATAACAGGGTTTGTGTCAGGTGATTCCCTCATAATGAGTGAGGGGCAGACAGCAGAATGTCAGTCCTTAAACCTCAGCTCTTGAGGTCTGCACTCTGATGACAGCTAATTTTCTAATGGGAAAAATTGACCCACTCTTCCTAACTGAGACATTCACCCAGAGCCACAAGTAAACTCTGGATAATTCGTCTTACAAAAACACTACAATTACATGCTGTATTAGAAAAGGTTACATGTGAAACTTGTATACGCCATAATTTTTTGTGCTCTGCACATGACCTACTTTTGCACCTGAAGGTCCAGCAATTCCAGAAGGCCCTGGTAATCCACGGATCCCTCTTTGACCCTGGTCTCCCTGGGACAGAAATGGGAAAAGCATTACCTGAGAGCATCATTTTGCCATACATGGAGCTGGAAATGGTCTTACCTTTTCACCCTGAGTGCCAACCCCCGGGGTTCCTTCAGGTCCCCTCAGACCCGGAGCCCCAGGTTCACCCTGTAGAAATACACAAGTGAAGGTGAAACGGCACCATGGGATATGGATACAGACCACACCTCCATTCACCCAACTGCGGTGAGCAGCAGAGAGAGGAGCTGAGGAGGGACACAGAAATAGGCATTTCCTGGGACCTTCCGCTTAACATGCTTCATCAACAGGTCAGTTTGATCCTTGTCAGATCTAGCTTAGCAACCGTGATGGTTTTTTGGACCACTAACTAAAGAGGCGTTTCACAAATGGTTGGAATACTTATGCCATAAAGTTTAAAGCAGCTGTGGCATTGTTGATGATTCCTATGTAACTAACTAGTCCAAACATTCCGATTAGACAGAATCTGTATAGAGTGTAACTTTGCAGATAAGCATCTCTCTTCCTGTTGAGAACGATTGCAGTTGATGACTTGGTAAGTGTTTTCTGGTATTCACACACACGAGGTGAGGATATTTTTATTTGCATTGCCACTGCCTTAATTATTGGTTGATGCCTCCACATGCCTAACTACTGAACTTTTGTAAAAGCTTTATGCATTTCAATACCATCAGCCCTTGACGTGAGAGATCAGAAAATTTTATTATTGTAATTGTATGTATGTGTAATTCTAAATTGTACATTGAACCTTAATATCCATGACATTACCTTCTGCCCTGGAGCACCATCCTCTCCAGGGACACCCGGTAGCCCAGCCAAACCTGAGGATCCTGGTTCCCCCTGAAAGAGGATTTCAATACATCTTTTTCCAACCTTTACAGCTTTTCCTCACCGCTAAAAGGATGGTGACCAAAAGGACAAATTGACACACATCTGTCCTACCATGGACATCTTCTTGTGAGCATGTGTTCATTCTTATATGTGTGTATATTTTACAGTGAGTTTACTGGAGTACAATTTTTCCTTAGAATTTTCAGAGTTGAAACTGAGAATTCAGAAGTTTAATCAGTGAGTGTTTCACCTTTGGTCCAGGTTCACCCGTTCCTCTCTCTCCCGGAGCACCGATTTCTCCTGGTAGCCCTTGTTCACCCTACAGGTGTGAGAATGTTAAAAGCTAGTGCAAAAATAAGCAAAGTGAAAATGAGCAAGAGACTGAAAGGAGTGACTAACTGTCCTGTCATTCAAGGTACAACCATAGCCCAAAGTTGGCAGAGCTGAAAAAAACTATTTTGCTACCTTGGGTCCAGGGGAGCCTTCTCCTTGTGGCCCTCTGATACCTGGTGGTCCTCGTGGACCCTCTACACCCTGAAATTAACAAATCCTGCAGATCAATGTCTGTGTGTGTGTGTTTGTGTGATAAACATTTCAGATCAGTTGAGTCTGGAGTGTTTATGCACATGTATTGAAAGACGTAAATTGATCTCATATGACATACACTGAAACATGGAAAAGGAATCGATGTTGAGTCCACAGTACCTTCTCACCCTGGATTCCCACTCCAGGAAGGCCAACAGGCCCTGGAAACCCTGGAGGCCCAAAGTCACCCTGTAGATAAAGCAGAGAGTTATACTAAAACAGTTCCTTGAAAGAGGTGTAATTCACTGTATTTTTCAGATTTTAATGGTGGCTTTAACTGATGTTATATGGGTTCTATCTGTAACGTGTATTTGTGTGACTGTTTTTCTGGACTGGGAGATCTTCACAAGAATTCCAATGCAGATGTATGTCTGTACACATGCATATGACAATAAAGTTCTTTGACCTTTTTGACATTTGTCCTTTGTGTATGAAATTTTGAGTGTTTGCAAGAAACAAAATTCTGTATTTTTATATGCGGAGACAGGTCGTACACACCTGAAAGTAGGATATGTTTATAATCACCAATTATTCTTTTGCAATCTGCTTGTGCACATCTCCAATGTTTCGCATACACAGATGCCCCTCAATGAACAATAAATGTCTAAGAAATCACCTAATCAAAACCTACGTGAGAAGAGGCATGTCATGGAAAAAATGGCAAAAGGGACAAAAAAAGCACAACTTTATCGAAACAAAAAAAGAGACATTCTAATAAATTAATAAAGTGGAATTATTTTTAGTGGCCTCACAGCAGAATAGTAAAACCTCGGTCCAACTGGAAGAGTACAAAGTGAAGAGCAGCTGAACTGTTTACATGTCCGCACTGCCAGTGTTGTTGGTAACACAGTCCTGTGGCATCTGGTGTTATAGACCAATGAGGAGATGCCAACAACATTCCCATCACTGAGCTGAATCGACAAACAGTAACACTGGTGATAGTGTATATCCAGAAATAAAGGACTAGATGATAAAAATTTGTATAATATTGTATGAAATAAACCAGTGTTTTCCAACCATGAGCCTGTAAAATTTGCAAAAAAAAAAAAAAAACACTTGCAGTGTCCCAGTTCTACCACTTGTTTGTTCATTTGTATGGTGAGACCTGTGAGTAGAAGTACACACATTCTTCAGTTAACATTCAAACTGATAAAATTATCATACACAGTGCTTACGTACAAATTTGATTGAACAGACCATGAAGAACTGAGGCTCCTAGAGACTGAATATTAACTTATCAAAGATACATTGGCTAAAATAAGATCTGATCGATGAAAGTTGCCAAACTGTGAATGTTGACGGTTAATATCTAAGGTTCCATTAAATGAAGAAATAGTCTATTACATGTCTTATTTTTTGTGCTGTTGACCTTTGTAGATTTGGCTTCAAACCATTCATTAATTCTTGTAGCAAAGAGCCTTGTTTGTCAATCAGGATTAATTCTCCAAATGGATCCATATAACTTTTATCCCTGTGCCACATGTTACTGATGGCTCGGTCACTGAAATAGCTGAAATATTTTTAGTAGCACAAGAACAGAGTTTGGGATCTGGTCAGGAACATATCAATTTATGAGCTTAAACTTGTTTCAAAGACCAAAAACTCCTTCAAGATCACTATCCCAGACATAATGCATACACAAAATGCATCCAGTGATATTTCGGTTAAATGTTATACATAGGTTTCATTCCAATTTCATTTCATTTCAACTTTCATTCCAATGTCGCAAAGCTCCATGGGTAATTAAAGAACAGTCCTACTTTATGCCCTCAGATTCCCACAGGATACTGACCCTCCAAGACCTTCCCTGCTGCCCTGTTGATTCATTACTTCAGTTCTGCCATTCATGAAAGGACAATGCGAGAGTACCCAGCCTGCTGCTCTTTACGTGTTGTCTGGGAGAGGCGCCATGTTTGTGAGAGTCGCATTCATCGTGTGACACATTTACAGTCTACCTTTTCTCCTTTAATTCCAGGCCCTGGCTGTCCTCTGGCCCCCCTTGGTCCATCCAGTCCACGCTCCCCCTGTGACAAAAAGACTCGTAACCATAGTGTTCCACATTTGCATGTCAATGTCCATACATGCAGACCAGCCTGCCTGGGTGATGAGTCTGTCTCAACAAGTCGCACGGTTGAAAGTTGGACAAACTTACTAAAATCCTGCTGAACAAAAAAATAACAATAACAATATTCCATGCCTTTGTATCATTTACTTTCAAATTAATTACCTGTAATTCCTTTAAGGTATGAAAATATTTTAATGAACTTTTAGATTAGCTAAGACTAGATAATAGTATACCATTTTCACCTTTCTTAAAGATTGACTGAAAACTCAGTTAAGGTAAGGGCTTTATGATAAAGGAACACTACAGTATCATGTAACTAAAGTAAACAGATTTTATATATATATATATATATATATATAATCATTGCATTATGTCTGGGACTTTAACAGTGAGCGGTAGAACACACACACACATATATATATATATATATATATATATATGTGTGTTCTACCGCTCACTGTTAAAGTCCATTACAAAGATGTTTTTTTTATCTGTTTGTTAGGGGAAAAGTCTTTGTGATCATTTATTACATAAACAATTTCAATAACTTGAAAAACACGTTGCTATATTTAACCTATGAAACGTGACACGCTGAGCCCATGTACAAAAACACATGCTAGTAGGAGACCTGTTTCACCGAGGTATGCAGAAACACTGTAATTTACAGTTCCTGAGTCACTCGACATTCTTGAGACACAGATGGGCAGAGATGTACAGCCTAATTACTAACATACAAATGGTTTTCAGAGTAGGTGGAGAGTGATCGAAGATTCACAGCGTGAGTAGAAAGCATTACAGCAGTAAATTGAAGGGTTTGATGACAGGTTACCCTGTAGTCACTGCAGGCTGTCACTGGGACAATAACACAAGCAATAAATAACCGGCTATATCACATATTTAATAATTATTGAACGTGTTTATTTGTAACAGTTGGAATTAGTTTTTATATAAATATATTTTATGTTAAATATAGTGTATGATCTGAAAGTTGTATGTATCTGAAACCTAGAAGTGGATATTGAGGTATATATCCCCTTCTAGGTTTCAGTTCTTTTCAGAGGTACAATTTCATGCTCTCACACAAGTTACAACATGGACTATTTTAAACACACACACACACACACACACACACACACACACACACCCCTCGGTATGTCATGGAAAAGTGAGGGGATAATGAAAATGTGTTAGAGCAGGTTCAGCTGAGCCTTCTCCACACACAGCACACATTTATATACAAATGTGAAAGGACTTCAGTAATTTAAAGCAAATATGTTGTTTTTTTTCTATTATGGTCTTAATCTGAAGAATGATTTTAGAGAATGCATGTACAGTATATACTCATGTATATGTCGACCTTGTACTCACATTTGGAGATAAAATAGGTAAACTGATATGACCCATGTAGGATTCAAGGACAAACATCAAACATTACCTGGAGCCAGGCAGGTATAGTAACCAATCTTCCTTAATAATCTGCAATTTATGCACCAATCATAGCTAATTCTCAAGCAATATTTAACAAAACCCTGAAGAATATTAGTACCACAAAGTAGCTTGAAGACTAAAGATGTGTACAGTATAACAGTCAAGGACAATAATTTATTAATATTAGGCTAATTAAATCTGTCAGTGTTTATTAAATGCCTCAAACTCCATTTTGTTTTACAGCAGACTCCCCCCATCCCATTTTGTTTTACAGCAGACTCCCCCCATCCCATTTTGTTTTACAGCAGACTCCCCCCATCCTATTTTGTTTTACAGCAGACTCCCCCCATCCCATTTTGTTTTACAGCAGACTCCCCCCATCCCATTTTGTCTCTTGTGTTTCGTCCCTTTGTGGTGAAGGCCAAGTCACTGCAAACCCAAACACACAGTGTGTGTAAATGATGAATGGTCACACCTTTGGTCCAGGAAACCCTTCCCCTGGTGGTCCTTTTTCACCTTGAACTCCTGAAGGTCCCTGAGGGCCCTAAAAAGTGACAGGAAAAAAACTATTATAACTAAGACCAAAACCTAAAGCCCTGTGAGACTGTAATGCTTTCAACAGAAGTAACACACACAGCATCGGTATGTGTTTACATGCTCAGAGCGTTTAATCAGAATAAAACGACAAATAAAGACATGCACAAAGTTGTTCTGCTTTGACATATACGCTGGAAATAACCTGTCAAAAATAAAGTTCAGTACTTTTAAATTCTTTTAAAGTTTCCAACAAATAAGTGGTATCTGCCCCAGACCAGTTTTGCTTTGTTGCCATCATGTTTCTGCCCCTCCCGGAAACACGTCATGTGACCTAATGTTAACTCTCACGTGGGACGAACACGTACTGAAAGAATATTTATTCAGATAAGAGAGAAATGATTGGATCAAATGTTTATATGGTTAATATTTTACAAACAAGCTGATTACTAAAAATTTCCACCACCCTTCTTATCAACTGAAAATTCATTTGGATTTGGCTGAATGGGGCCAGTCTATTCTGGCTGAGGTGGTTACATGATGCATTTTTATTCTGATTAACAATGCAATATCAGGGTCCATGTAAACGCAGCTAGTGTCACATTCAAAGGAGGGCAGTCACTGTGCTGCTGAAATCAAATATATGATTATAGAGCTCTATAAAGGGTAGCACGGTGGTGTGGTGGTTAGTACTGTCGCCTTGCATCTCCAGGCCTGGGGTTTAATTCCCTGTGTGTGTGTGTGTGTGTGTGTGTGTGTGTGCGCGCGTGCGTGCTCTGTGGTGGGTTGGTGTCCTGTGCCCTATGTGTCCTGGGATGGGCTCCTGGCTTCCCCATGACCCTCACCAGGAATAAGTGGTATAGAAGATGACTGACTGACTGAGCTCTATATGGGTGTCAGTGATATGTTTCATACAATGGAGTACTGTTACAATGACAATACATGGTGTCTGTACTGAAGTGTAACATAATACTTCACACTTTAATACAGTATATGTCCAATATAGTTTTATTTGGCATATTTCAAAAGAAACTGGAGTAAAGGAAACAATCTCAGTTGAACAGTATGTCTTATATTTGTGGGCATGAGATTTCTTTCACTATTTTTGTGATTTTATTACACATTAGCAGCATTTGATTTACATCAGTGTGGGTCATATATTTGATTTCTATTGATGTAGCAAAACAATAGACAATTTGTTGGGCCTAGTGTTTATTGTCAGGGCTCAGTTCAGTACACTTACAGGAAGGCCTGGTTCGCCTATGCCCGGAGGCCCAGGGGGACCTGGTCTGCCCTGGTACCCAATATCACCCTGAGCAAAAAAAAGTGAAAAAACCAAGTCTGAAGACTGTTGGTACTGTTCCTGTATCTCCATGGCAACAAAAGAGGCAAGACCTGACACAGGTGTAAATGACAATACATAATCTGTCCATTCATCCAATCTATCATTTGGAACAATTTGTAAATCTACACTTACTAGTTGCAATATAAATTCACAGGCTAAGAAAAAAACTACAAATTTTCTAGCCAGCTGTGAATTTTCCTGTTAATTGTTGCAATGATAACTTAAAAAAACTCAATGTGATCAAAATACTTTGATGTAAACAAAAGCACACCCCTCCTGGTGTGTTTGCTGGCTATAAAGGTGTACCCTGTTTCAGTTTAGCCCTTTTATAAGTACTAAGAAAATATTATTGTCCTAGTTTACCTTTGCTCCAGGTAGACCAATTCCAGTTTCACCTTGGAGTCCAGGTGGACCAGGAAGCCCTCGCTCTCCCTGTATAAAGCAAACAGACTTGAATAGTGAGCAGTTGTTGAGAAATCTAGGTAGTGCTCAAAGTTCAGAAAATTCCCTTCAACAGCTTACAGCCTGTTCACATCCACCAGAGTTAAAACAGACCATCAGCAGTTTTCTGCAGCTTGTTTTTATCAGATGTTCATTGAATCAAGGTGAACATGAAATTCATATAAACTTAGATCATTCCCACTGGATCCTTTCCACCAGCAGAGTCACAGCCTTTACCACTTGCCCTCTCCTTTTTCTGCATTATCTCATGGACTTAGAAGTTCAGCGATTAAAACATCTTGAAGCTGTGGGAGGGAACATTTCCTTGTCAGGACTGCTGTCTGGAATGTACACATCCCTGCTGGAAATGGAAAAACTGCTGTAGGACAGAGGACCGACGTGACTGACAGCTAAAACGAGTCGAGACAGAGCCAGGAACCAAACATCACGCTGCATTAAAACCCATTTCTGGGAACACAAGGAAAATTAGACACATTACACATTCTTCAAAAACAGTTAAGTCAGATCTCAGCTGAACGTCAAACCCACAGCTATTATGTCGTGAGAGATGTTGTGTCATTAGACCAATCCAGAGCCTCAGAGAAAAATGGAACGTAGCAAGAAATTATGGAGGAGAAAAGTGGTAGCTGGTGCAGCCCCACCTGGAAATTCAGCCACTTTTTGTGTAACATTTTCCATAAGTAACCTGTGTTTTGAAAAACATGCTATGATGTGATGGATGTAACTGGATACTTAGTCCTGGCTATACTACGGCCCTTTTTCTATCTTTTCTTTTGTTATAACAAATGCTTCTAAATTGTACTACACTGGCAAACACAATGTGCTCTGGTACAGACTGATGCCCTTCGATTCTCGGCCTTATCCAGCATTTAGTGTATTTCGTTACCCTGTATCTATACATGTGTAATGACAATAAAGTTGAATTCTATTCTATTCTATTCTAGACGGACACATTTTTGTGATTCATCTTTTTACTGTTTTCCATGGGCTCAGCATGATTCTGGTGTAGAGGAGGCGGACGCAGTCTCTGAGATCCAGGCACGCAGAAAGAGACTAGATTCTTTGATGCCTAATCTGGTATTTTAAAGAAAGAAAATATGTCCTGCTGTCATATGTGTGACCTCTGGTTTGATGTTCATGAGGCACTTTTCAGCTTGCATGCTGTCAACGCCCAGACCTTTGCACCCTCTACAAAACTGCAATAGGTTCCTGTGTAGATCCAGAGCTTACAGATGAAAAATATATGTTTAAAAAAATAAAGATGCATTAGATCATGCTTTGCATTTTGTCAGAGTTTTACGGACATATGCCAAAACAGCACCGAGAACGTTTACTTTGCAGTGAAGTTTATCGTTCTCATTTTGTGAGGAGTGTTGACAGCTCTTCTGTATGTGCCTTTCTGTAAAATCTGGATGTCTTAAAAAGTGTCTACAAGATGTATGCATGAGTATTTGCTTTGATGAGCTCACATATTAAACTAATAAATTGAGGCTCTTAAAATTAGTCTAACATCAAAGGTGTTTCCAGAGTGCTTTGAGTTTCTGCTTTGAGCTCTCAGCTTACTGGTGGCAGCGATGGACAAAATCAGCTCTGAATATCATGGTGACTCTCTAATCTCATTCACCATTCTGAAAGTTAAGTGTCACCAGGTTTATGTAGGTACACACCTTTCTCCCTGGAGGGCCTTCAGGTCCTATATCACCCTGTCGGCCAGGCACACCCTGTTTAAAAAGAACTATAATTAACATCTTCAGGACGATTAAATCACAAGTTTATGTTAGAAACACATAGGGGAAGAACATGTTGCCCCTTCACACACATGTAGTTTACTGAATTCTAAAACTAGTGTAAGCCAATGAGTAGAATTCATGGCAACCTGACCATGCAGTTACTAAAATCCTTGAGCGTGCACACACACTGGTCATTCGATCGCATCCCAAGGTCAAAGTTCACTAAAAACGCATCCCAAGGTCAAAGTTCACTAACCCGGAAATTAAGGCACACCCTGGATTACACTCCCTATTCACTCATCGTGAATGTGGAGTCCAACCCATGGTGATCCTTTCCATGGTGTAATCCATGGTGTTCCAGGATTGTGTTCTTTGTTTGTGTTAAAATGGAAATTCATCTCTCATCAAATCCAAGCATGGTACAACAAATATTGCAGCAACCAGCCTGTTCTACTTTGTGACCAGTGTAATGGTCCACTAATGGGCGGTTAGGGGTAGGGTAAGCTAATGCTGCTATCAGTAATTACTAGGAAAGCAGTTTATGTGTCTAAAACACACCTGGTGTTTGTTGACTCCACTTGGGTACAAAACCATGCAGCAGTTTTGTGTTACCTACCTGCAGACCTGTATTTCCTCTTGCACCAGATGGACCTTCAGGACCCTGTGAATGAACGTGCATTTAAATTAGTGATCCTTTAGTAGAGTATTACAGATGTTTTTTGACCAGGTCAAATCTTATGTCACTGATTATAGTATATTAATTTAACTTAAATACTAGTTATTTTTCACAATATTAACACATTTTAAACAGTTTTCATTTTTAGAAAAAAAAAATAGATTCCATATACACACCCTGTCTCCCTTAATTCCTGGAGTCCCACATTCTCCTCTTTCACCCTTCATGAAAAGAGCTGAAAATCAATTACTACAGAACAAAGCAGGAATGCATCTACACAGGCAGAAAACAGGTCACGACTCAGTACCTTCTCCCCTTTATATCCAGGTTTGCCCTGCAAACAAAATTGGTATTAGAACTGCTGAGTTATTCCTTTAAAAAAATCAGATAATTTATGTGAAAGTCTACCAGTGTAAACAGAGCTGTGGCGGTGTCCTGGCAACCTGTCCTCTTCTTACCTCTGACCCCTGTTGACCTGGAAGTCCAGCAAGCCCAGGTTCACCCTGAGAGACAGACACATGTAAACCATTCTGTGTAGTCCGAGGCTTATGGAATAGGGAACATCAACAGCCTCGCTTTGGACTACAACATTCTTAAATGTAGGACCTATACAGCATATTTGATCAAATTCAATATATAAGAAATATCTGAGTTCTTGTATTGGTAAAATTAAAATCTGCAAAATGTCAGTAAAAATTTAAGGCTGTAAATAACAGGGAGAAAGTAACCTTATGCCCTTTGGGACCCGGGGCTCCATCATCACCTGGGCGGCCCTTCTTTCCCTGTGGAAGAAAGAGGAAAGAGATGGGACTGTACCAAGACAAAGCCAGGTGTGGGAAGTGTCATGAATACCTGTCCGAGCAATGCTGGCAATAAAACACCAAGCTCATTTGTGTTAATCTACTATTTAGCTGATTTACACTAAAGACGTTTTTGTGTTCTAGGAAAAGGCAGCCTCAGAAATTTTGTTATTTTTCCTGGTTTTTATGTTGTGCTATTTGATTTGTGAATTAGAAGTACAGTGGAACCGAAATAATTTTTCCCATAGGAATCAATGTAAAAGGGATTAATTCGTTCCTGGACTCCAGGAAACTCATTAAATCTAACAGAAAAAAATTATAAACAATATTAAACAGATAAAATAGACAAATATAAACTTAATTAAACTGAATGTCACCTTACCTGTAAAGAAGGGAGTTGACAGTGTAAATCGCCTTGTTTTTTCACATATAATAGCCTCAGAAACACTGTCGCCAGCTAACATTTTCTTGTTTATCCAAATGAGCAGCAATTTCTCCACTTCTTCAAGCGTCTGTGATCTTGTTTAGTAATAACATTCACCCCTCTTGCTAATCTGGCTAACTTGATCTTCTCTTTACTTTTTAGAATAGCAGAGATCAAACTGATAAGCCAGATCAGAGGCACGAACTCCACTTACATGTTTAGCAATGATTTCTTTCTTCATCTCTACTGCAATTCTGGTCATTTTTCTTTTTCCTTTGTTATCACTATCCTTCTTTGGTCCCATTGTGTCTTATTTAGTAGTGTATAATAAAGTAGAGCACAAAACACAATGAAATTCAAAAGAACGCAAGCCGAATTCGAACGAAGATGTGCACTGAGCGAAAGCTAAACAGCAGCTAACGCGCATGTGCGACTGTCGTTGCCGGTTTATGTGGTTCGTGAACCGAGACACAGTATGACAACTGAGGCATTTTTTGGGTGGAAATATAGTTTCTGAACCAAAAATTTCATAAAGGGAGGCATTCGTAAACTGAGGTTCCACTCTACTTGCCTTTTGTCTGTAGTAAAGTTTGACAATCCTTTCTTTGAATCTCCCCTGGTCTATAATGTATCACCACTCTTATGAATGACCAACTGTTACTTGGTATCAACTCAGCTGAAAGGATGTGTTACTTTTATAGAAAAAAAAGATCTGCATTTGTGTAGCATTATTTATGGCAGTAGATCTTTCTAGAAAACCTTTGGAAGATATCTCACTGCCTAGTAGAGCTTAAAATGCAAAAGTTATGCTAATGAAAAGGGGGTCCAGTGTGAAGCAGACAGTATTTTGGGTAGATTAACCTGCAAAATGAAACATTTTACTGTACCTGTAATGTAGATGCCCACTAGCACACAGTTTAAATAAGGAGGACCAGAGAGAGTTTTGTTGAGAGCATAGCTAAAACACACATCTCATTATCAGCAGATCTACTGGCATGGTCTGGAGACAGAAACTGTCCTGTAGCGGCTCCACCTTCCTATGGAAAATAGACTACGCTGTGACATTGTCCAAGTAATCTGCAGGGTGAATAACGCCTGCTTTTCAAGTTCTGAATCTTCCCTACTACAAGAATTTTGTGAGTGACCTATTCAATGACAGCATGAGGGTTTACAGTATGTGTTAGCAAATATCCACAAACAACAGGAATTCTGTAGGAGGCAGAATATTGTATCAATATTTATATTACAGCTTTAGTAAATACTCAATTTTTATTGGTCCAGAGATATCATGTGGGTGTGTATTAATTCAGTGGACATGTAGTGCACATGTAGATCCGGCACCCTAATAACAGTCCTATATTAATGCATGTTTATTTTGTTCAACATTCCAGATCCTTATTGGGACTATTTTTTTCAGACATTATAAAATATTAATTTAAATAAATTTATTTTGGAAAATGAACTGTCAATGCTCTTTTAAAATTATTTTTTGTTCAGTAGACATGACATAAGTAGAATAAGCCATTCATTGATTACTTTCGTAGAACCACACACCTTGCTGTACAGCCCTTTAAGCTTTCTCCACATCAGTGTGTTTTAGCGTCTTTGTCATCATATGGCTCAAGAAATTGCCACATACTAAATTTCACAACTTCAGGGATACATCTGGAAATTGATTCATGTCAACTGAGATACATCTGGATACACAAGGAAGGGATACACTTGAAATTTACTGCTATTTTTAAAGAATAATACACACGCAATTTTCTACGGTGTCTACAGGGGAGTTGATTTAAGGGATAGTGTCAGTTTGGTCTATTCAAAAGCCTGGAGCACCACGGTAATGGGACTAAAAAAGGTCTGTAAAAATTAGCTGAAAGTACTTACAGCTGGTCCAATGGGTCCTTTCTCGCCCTTTTCACATGTACATCTCTGATCTAGTGGGCACTTTAAACAAATAAAAAACAGAGTATCTTAAACATGTCCTCACACTGCATTATGGTGTTTTTACTGCTGTTGAGGCTGGGCTTATAATGAAGTGTACAGGAATGGCTCCTACCCCTTCATCTGCGAGCTCTGCCTGCGGACAAAAATGAAAACGAAACCGATTAAATGGTCGAGCCTAGAAATGAGAACCATTTAGCTTTTTCAGTCAAGTACATTTGATAAGAATATGTTTATAGCATGCTGGAAATGCAAATAACAGCACATTCTGAATAATGAAATCCAAAGTAAAAAATAAATACTCATAAATACTCAATGTTTCATAAACATTAAATTATAGTATTTTGTTGAGTTTCTTCAATACATCAACTATAATAAAAATAGCCAAAAGCAGATAAACTATGTACAGGTCTCTGCTGTGACATCCAACTAAGGCAGGTTAATGAACAGCACACTTATATTACTATAACACATACCTGTATTCCTACGGTCAGACACTGAGAAGAAACATTAAACTATATACTATAATGCAGCGTGGTGTGTGACTCAGTTTAATAAGTTCAGATTTAGTACTAGTGCAGAAGTATTAGAAAAAATCACTGTATGTCTGAAGAGATTTTGACATTAGCCTAAATGGAGGACTGTTGTCACTGAATTAACAGTAAAAGTATTAGAACAGCTTACGACCACATCATTGTCTAAAAGCTAAATATTTTTAAATGCTAGTAAAATTAGGTGGGACGGACACATTTGTACAACGCTCTTCGCTATTCCGATAAATACTAACATAAATTTTATATTTTTGTTTCAGAAAATGTAAAATGTGGGTAACGTATCAACATGTAAGTCCCACCCACTCCTGAGGTGTGCAGAGAAGGGAGGGGTCATTTCTAATTTAAATCATGCATCACCTATTCTCCACTCATTGGTTCAGTTAGCCATGTTTGTTTCACATCTACAGCAAGAAAACAAGATCTACATGAAGTACGTATCTGATTAAATCCTCGATTGGACATGGTTGTTTTTAACTCACTTTTCTCCTGTTTTTGGTCTGAAGGCCATATTTTAAAATGAAGCACTCACGATTTCCTTGATGACAGCCTGCACGATGCCTGTATCCTGGAGGTTGTACAGGAAGTGGGGGGCAGGGGAGCTGGCCAGCAGGCGCAGTTTGGCCACGTTGTTGGCCTCGTTGGCCGTGGGCGTGATTCCCACAATGAAGAAGCGAACTCCCTGGTTCTTAGCCTCGGCAGTGGCGGAGATGATGTCGGGGTTCCTCGGATGGGACACGCCGTCGGTCAGCAGCACGGCCACCCTGATGCTGCTCACCCTCGACTCCTCCAGGTACATCTGCGTGAGGTTGGTGATGGCGTACGTCGTGTAGGTGCCGTGACCGATGTACAGGATGGGGGCCACCGACGCCTTGAAGTTTGCGACACCCTTCCACTGTTTGAACGTCTGCTCGATGATGACATGGCTGCTGTACTGGAGTAGGGCACCCCTCCAGCTGAGCCTCCGCCCCGTTTTCAGATGAATACCTGACAGCTGCTCCGCTACATCCATGACAAACGTCTTCTCCTTCTCGTGGTTGTCCTTGGCGCTTTCTGAACTGTCCACCAGGAACGCTAGCTCCAGGCTACAGTCTTCACCTAATGGAACATGTGGCACACACAAGCATAGCATACATCCAAAGCACAGCACACAGCCGAGCTTCAGAAAAACACACTGCCTATCAAGGATTCCAGGGCAAATTAGCTGCAGTGTTACAGGCTAATTTACAGTTTAATACAGGACCCATGTCAAGAGAAAATGTACCACTTGGAAAATGACACAGATGTTATATTTGCCTTTGTTATTTCTTTTACCGTAGGAATGCGCTATAGGAAAATAACATCTTGAGAGAACACGCACTTCTAAGGCAGACATGACTCTAGTGTAATTTTTAATTTCAATTTTGCAAATTCAGGTGAAAGCTGTTTGATCACTCACCTTGTCCACTGTACTTCTGAATGGTATTAGTCAGCAGCTTGCTCTTGCCTGTCCTTCCGTCTCCTTTCTCCTCATAGTAGTCTTGAGCCAGGACACCACGGAGTCCTGTTAGCAGCAGAAGGCAGGCTAAAGAGGGGGACATTTCCCTTCCCCTGAGGAGGCAGAAAAACTCAGTTTAAAAATCATCCCTTCAGCGTCAAGAAGCTCTCACTTCACTCCTTCTGCAAGTTCTAACAATGTCCTCTATAATAATACATGCAACTATGTCTAATACTGTTTTAGGAAAACACCTCTAAACTTTGACTGTATTTGGCAAGAAGGTTGTTGAGAGGGATTTCCATCCATCCATTATCTTAACCGCTTATTCCTGGTGAGGGTCGCGGGGAAACCTGGAGCCCATCCCAGAGCACA
>JABJVR010048482.1:0-24318 GCA_025773905.1 Chitala chitala
GTGAGGATAATCAGCACATCTCTGTCGTACGCCGTTCCCCCTGTGCTGAACCCCATAGTGTACTCCCTGAGCACAGCTGAGATCAAGCAGTTTGTGAAGAAACTGTTGCAAAAGAAAAGACACAGGGGCATTGCTCCTGTCGTTTCTAAATAAGCCAAGAGAGTAACCTCACCAGAATCATCATCTTTTTGTTCTCACCCTGTGTTCAGTGATACAGTAGCAGGGAAATGTTTGGCTATTGAAAACATCAGAGGCCATGTCAAGTTTGCCTGGGGCTTGTGTGTTGCTTTGCTATAAAATCCCTTCTTTTTCAATATAAAATGGTTTGGGTAGGTTTAAAATATTCAGTGGTTAAAGCCCTGAATAATTGAACTAACGACCCCACTGCTCAGAATCTTTCATGTGATACATCTCCTTCATATTTAATTCTCTGTTAGTATGAACAATTATATGAATTGTAGACATTTTGAGGTTCATATTTGGGTTTTAATTTATTCTTTTGTGAAAACCAATGATATAAGGTCACAATTACCTTAAAGACACCAGAGATGGACTGGGAGTTGAAAACAGCCCTGGAGTTTCGCTCAGAGCAGCACAACATAACTACACCTGCCAACCACGGGGGGGTTTACAATCCACGTATGTCAAACATTAGGGGCACATATATATATATATATATATATATATATATGGTAATATTTCTTGTTTTTCATACTGTTATGTTCATATGTCATATTATTTTGATTTTCATCTTTTTTTCAGAAAGTTTGACTATATAAACTGATATAAAGTTTTTTGAAAGGTTGTAAATATGCAGTACTCTATGTAGATTAGTGATGTTCTGGGACAGCGTTGGTTGTTTACATGGAGAAACAGCCCACCAAATTAGTCATATTGTGCGGGATTAGTGCCATTAGAGGAAGTTAAAGAGATGAGTCAGGACCACCAGGCCAAGTATTTAGCTCCTCTCAGCTCTGCAGATGAATATTATTATCTTAAATAAATCAGCAAAAAAATGATTTGAGAGTAATGGAGACAATACCAATTTTATGTAATATTATAGTTCCTGTTGTAGCTGTCTCAGCGATTACCCTGGCTGTTCTGCAGAAGTCACTCAATCCATTTGCTATACCACCTTATCCAGTTGAGGGTCGTGGGAAGCCTAGAGCCCATCCCAGTAAGCACAGGGAACACCCATGGGCTATTTTACAAATGCCAGTTAACGTAACTGGCATGATTTGGACCATGGGAGGAAACTGGAGGACCTAAAGTAAGCCCGCCAAGCACAGGGAGAACATGTAAACTGCACATAGACCCAAGGTGGGAATCGAGCCCCATGTCCATAGGCGCGAGGTGACGACACTAACGACCACGGCACCAGTAATTAAAGCTTCAGTTTACATTAAAATATAACAAGTGTGTGATTGCAGTGTGATTCCATTTGCCTTACACTGAAAAGTGCCTTGATGTCTTACCACATTCTACCCTTGCCTTGTCATCTGAGCTAGTTACTATCCAAATACTTTCTTTTTCTTTTCCTGTTTGTGTGTGTGCCATGTAGTTTATTGTATATGATTTATCCCAGAGGGACATTACTTCTCTGCATTTAACCCACCCCCTGAGGGGAGCAGTGGGCGGCCAGCCACATGTAGTGCCCGGGGAGCTAGCACTCAGTGTCTTACTGAAGGACAGAGCTGGATGTGCTGGGATTCAAATCGGGACACTCCTGCATCTCACCCTAATGTTTTACCCATTGAGCCACCAGGCCTCAATAATGGAAGGTGTACCAGCAAGAGTGTACTCACTTTTGCACAGTGAGAGTAAAAGCTCAACAGTAAACCTACAGACTGCATATTCAGTACAACAAAACAATGAAACAGATTTCCCTGGCAGAATGTGGGTTTATGATGAGCAATTCCATCGTAAGAGTGTCATTTTTTTCCACCTGTCAACATTTCTTAGATGACGTTAATCTTTTATTTAGAAAAAAAAAAAAGTAGCTCCATCCCAACCATTTCTAAAAAATTGCGTAAACACCAGCCCAGGGTAGCTATGGGCACATCTTGTTTTCAAAATACATTTATTCTTCAGTGTAATGAGATTGAATATAATGAAAACTTTGACGTTGTGCAGTCTGCCCATGGATCGTACCACTTGGTGGCCATCACCCTTCCCCATTCTTTTTCAGACACTGACACATTATTTCACAAATTACTGAAATTCTACAGTCATTACCATATGTGTGGCCAGTGAAGCGATAAACATTAAAAGTCCCAAACTGACCATCCTTTTCCCAGAAGCTGATTGGCCACCCTAAATTCTATAACATAATTGGCTGATTTGAAGTATGCACGCTCCTAAAACAGCCTTGGTCACCCTATGGAAAAGGAATTTATAATTTTTTGTGAAGGTAAAACTAAAAACAATAAAGAGCCAATTTACATTACTATTTTGACATCAAGTCACAGGCTGGAACTGGGGGGGGGGGGGAGGGTGAAGGCCGGAAGTGGCCCGAGGGCTGGGAGGTTTAAAGCAAGGGAAGCCAGTGTCTTATGGCTTCCAGGACATTTCAAATTTTTTCCTGTTTTGTCATCAGACACACGAAAAGAAGAAATTATATTGCTGTAAAATAGGAAACACAGGATGCAGCGCCACATTTTCCTCCAGTGGCAGATTGTGGAACTACTTTTTTTTTTTTTTTCCAAAATTCTCCCCTTCAGGACTACATTTTCAAATTTCCCTACTATTTTCCTTGTTGCTTTCAGCTACAGAGAGTTCGGATTCTGGAAACTTTCATTATAAACATGATAGATGTTGTTGCCATGCACTGCAGAACATGGTAATAACACGTAAAAAAAAAAATAAATAAATAAATAAATAAATAAAACAGAAATGCAGTTGATGATGTGATGTCATGAATGCAAAAAATAGTGAAGCTGCAGGTATAAAAGTGTCCCTGGGTTCGAGGTTGACTTAAAACTGAGTGGATACTTCCTCATATACTGAATCTATATCTCAGTGTGTTTTGCTCCCTGACTGAAGGTTGAACTGCTGCTGAATCACATACAGAGGTGGCACAGGTGAGTGTGAAAATAGCAGCTTAATGTAAGGATTAAAATAGGTTTTATTATGCTAATAAATCTGTTTTTGTTTTACGTTAGTCACGTCATACGTGTTGGGTACAATTCTGCTCAAAGTTTACTTACCGCTGGCAATAAACAACAATAAAAACCAAAAGTACATAATTTACCTCAGCCAATTAACGTACCTACAGATCTGCACACGGTTGTATCGCTGTAGCATGATGAACATGAGGTCATAGTTTTGTCAGCAAATGTGTCACTCATGGTTTGCGCATATTGGTGTGTTTTGAAGTTGAACCAGCAATTAAACTTAGTCAGTAAATTTATGACTAGTTTTGTGTGTGTGTGTGTGTGTGTGTGTGTGTGTGTGTGTGTGTGTGCATGCTTTTATTTTGTATTTCAACAACATACTGAACATTTTTCTTACAATGGGTAAAGTTTATCTACCATCTAATCTTGAGTTTTTGTGTGTGTGTGTGTGTGTGTGTGTGTGTGTGTGTGTATGTGTGTGTGTGTGTGTGCATGCTTTTATTTTGTACTTAAACAATGTACTGTACATGAATTTGTAATAATGGGTAAATCTGTAGTTAATGCTTTGTGCAAATTGATTTATTTTCAAAAACTGAAAAAAATTAACAACTTATTCCAACAATATTTAACCATATAAACTGCAGTTTCAAACCTCCAAAGAGTATGTGTCACATGGGTTCAGTCACTGAGAATAATGAGAACTGAACTGGTTTTATATTTGTAGAGCAGAGAACCTGACTGTAAACCAAACTGAAAGTGACCCGACCTGCTGTGATGTCGTCCCTGAACACCAGTGCCTTTGTGCGTCCTGCCTTCTTCATCATCAACGGCTTTACAAACATTCCCCATGTTAATTACTACTACATGTTTCTCTGTTTCTGCTACGCTGTCACTTTGGTGGCTAACCTGCTTCTTATGACAGTAATATGTGCAGTTCGCACTCTGCACACCCCAAAATACATGGCAGTTTTTACGTTAGCTGTATCTGACGTGGGGGAGAGCACTGCTATTATCCCTAAATTAATAGAAACCTTCCTATTTCACACAAAAGAAGTCAGTTATGAGGCCTGCATGACAAGCATGTTTTTTGTGTTTTTCTTCTTCTCTATGCAGTCTCTCACACTTACTCTTCTGGCCTATGACAGGTTTGTGGCCATATGCTTCCCTCTGAGGTACCACAGCATTGTGACTAACACCTCAATGGGTGTTTTAATCTTTCTTTGTTTTGCAGTTGGTGTAATACTTAATTCAATTGTGTTGGCACTGATCACTAGACTGTCTTTCTGTAAAACAATTGTGATTGAGAGTTATTTCTGTGACCATGGTCCTGTTTACAGGATGGCATGTAACGATAATTCTTTAAATAGGATGATTTCATTAGTTAACATTGTAATTTTTATGTATCTTCCATTGGCGTTAATTGCTTTATCTTACACCTGTATTCTGTTGGCTCTATTTAAAATTGCATCGTGGGAAGGACGTATAAAGGCCTTAAAAACCTGTTTGTCACATGCAATATTGGTGTCAGTATTTTACCTGCCATTAGTTGGCATTTACATGGCAGCTCTATCAGTAACAGTCAACCCCAATATCAGGATAATCAACACATCGTTATCATACACCATCCCCCCTGTGCTGAACCCCATTGTGTACTCCCTGAACACAGCTGAGATCAAAGAGTTTGTAAATAAACTGATCCGAAAGAACAGGCACTAGGGTGTCATCCCTGTTGCTTTTAAATAAGCAGGGAGTGTCATCTCCCCAGCATAATCTATTGTGTTCTTAGATTATAACAAACTGGCTTTATTGCTTAAACTATACATATATAGTATATTGACTTTGATTAGTGACAAACTTAGTAATAGAATGATTGCCAGTAACAATTCAAGCCAAAACACATACACAACTGTTCTCCAAATCAGTTTTGACAATTTATTATAAATGAACCCAGGGAAGAATGCAGAAAAGCTTTCAAGACTTGTTTTTCCCACCTAATATTGGTGTCAGTATTTTACTTGCCACTAATTGGCACTTACATGGCAGCGGTTAGTATTTCTATAAACCCCAACATTAGGATAATCATCACATCACTGTGATACGCCATTCTACCTTTACTGAACCCTGAAGTGTGCTCCCTCAACACATCTGAGATGCAAGAGGCACAAGGACATCATCCGTGCTGTCTCTAAACAATCACACAGGGAAAGTCCTCTGAGCTCATCATACTTCACCCACGGAGTAGTCAGTGACTGGCTGTCCGCTGTCACTCCCACTCATACTTCACCCATGGATCAGTAAGTGACTGGCTGTCTGCTGTCACTCCCACTCATACTTCACCCACGGAACAGTAAGTGACTGGCTGTCTGCTGTCACTCCCACTCATACTTCACCCACGGATCAGTAAGTGACTGGCTGTCCCCTGTCACTCCCACTCATACTCCACCCACGGAGCAGTAAGTGACTGGCTGTCCGCTATCACTCCCACTCATACTCCACCCACGGAGCAGTAAGTGACTGGCTGTCCGCTGTCACTCCCTCCCATGTTACAGACCCATCACCAACAGAAGGGGAAATTAAGTCTGCCAGTCAGTTCATTTTGTTAAAATTATAAAATCAGTTGGCAACATCCAAGATAACGTTAAATTCTTAATTTGGCATAGGATGTCTTAATGAGATAACGATAATTCTCTTTATTATTTAAACTTTTATATGTACTGGTATGGTCACTGATGATGATATTTTTACAGAAGTCTATTTCAATGTGTCACACTTTAGGTTGTTGCTGTTGAGAATTTTGAAATCCAACAAACACTGAAAATAAAAACTGATCATTTACTTCATTTCTATTTTTTCTTAACGCTATTTTTAAATTAGAGAAATTCCCCTTTGTGCTTGTTTTATTTTCTGAAAAATTAGTTCAAATTAGAAAAATGTAGATCCCATCTAAAACTCCAAACCAATTGTCCCAGACATTACTGAAGGACTGAAAAACCAACACATGCTCTGTTTTAGCACGATATGTAACACTTGAAACACAAACTGCATAATTTTTAAACGTCTGAGTGATGATTACGTTTTATGCAGTTTTCTTCAAAATATTATATGCGTTATTGTACATTATGTTTCCTTATATTTTTTTACACTGAAAATGGGATGTTTTTGGTCCTGTAAAAATAACTTTGTTTCTGGTTTCCTCTTGAAAATATTTCCTGTTATCACAAAACACCTTCTGGTGCATAGACTAGGGCACATCATCAGTGATGTTACCTGAGGTCATTGGGTATTTTGGGTCTTTCGAACATCAGACACCCTCGCTCAGGTGACCCAGCAGAGATTGATCAAGCTTCCACTTCTGCCTTAGCAGCGTTCGTCCAGGGATTCACTCTCTTAATCCACAGCCACCTAGCAGCTTTCTCTGCCGTCTCTATGTTGTTGGAGATGGCCCTACTTTTACTTCAACTTTCCACCCTTTTTTCAACCCTGAAATTATTTTATGTTAGTAAATTTAACTGCATATTACATAGAAGTTGTATGCAGAAATCGTTACCTTACATTTGTCAAGTAAATGTCACTCCACATTTTTGTAATCAACAAACATTTAAATACAAAATTTATGTAAAAAATAAGCGCAAATTTAAATGAAACAGCATCTGTACTGTGATGTATTTCTATATGTACCCAAAAGTGTAAAAATTCAATGTCAGACAGTGAAGCTGAGCAACCATTTGGACCTCTTCAAGTGTGGTTCTCATGAAAGGAAATTTTCAGATTTAAAGTCTGTTCAGCAAAGTACTTCTGGCCACCAAAATGTACCATGCAGCTTCACAGGCACCTGGATGCTTTTCTCTATCTCAAGTCATTCTCAGTTACAAACCATGGTCTATCTGCAGCCGTGTTTGAGGGATACTTTGTAGATCACAGGCCACTGCTGGTTTGTGTTGTTCTGTTGCTATGGTGACAGCTTTGATGCCTCAAGCCTTTTCTTCTCTTAGAATGTTAACAAATGTTACCAAAGCAAATCTTCTTGATGCACATTTACATTTTAGACTATTACACCAGAATGGGAGAAAATGTTTGTTATATTTTCTAAATTTCTTCTTATCTCATCAGTATTTTCACTTTGCCCTTAGAGGGTCATGTGTTCCCATTAAAGCGTTATGACAAACACTTTCAAGCATTAGTATGCTCCCTGGACTCATCACTCCTACCATCATCTCCTCAGAGTCCTCTGTAAGAAGAAAACAAATCATTATGTCAGGCCACTCAGGACCTTTGTAACTAAACAACAGACGTGTGACAAATTACAACCCTGTAATTGTATCTTAGGCTTTCTGAAGAACGGGAACAAATAATGACTTGTTTGTGTGGACAATTCTCATGTGTAACATTTCAGCAGTGTGATCAGTAAGAAAAACATTTAAACTATCACATTTGGAATTAGAAATTTGACTGAATACAAGGTCTGAACATGGAAAAAACCTCAGGTTATATTTTTTGAGTACGGATACTTTTGAAACAAATGCCTAGCAAAATCATTTGAGAAGTCACATCTGACCAAAATTATAGACACTAACTTTTCCGAATAATGGTTATATTGTAGTCAAACCAGAACCACTGCATGCCAGCAAGGTCTTGGTAAGTGACCCTTGTGCTCACACTAGCGCACTGTTTCTAAGCATGTGCAAAACAGTGGCCATTACAACTACCCAGTATCTCTCTTCAGGGCTGTACCTTTCCCAGTCAAAAGGATACTGAAGCATACCCTTTCTGCATCTAGAGTCCACCAAGACTTTAGCTGTATATGTGACTCCATCATCCAGGCAAATAGGGGGCAGAGGAACTGTAGATATGGGTGCCGTGTGTTGTGAACTGAGTAGAACAGGTTTAAGTAATGTCAGTTGATACATCACAGGGTTTACCATCCTTTCTGCTCAAAAAGGTCCAATGTATCGGCAGGGTGAGCTTCTTACAAGGTGCCTTTAACTTTTGATCCTGAGTGGAGAGCCAAACTAGTTGTCCTGGATCTGGATAGTAGATGTTGGTTTTTGGTGGCAGTCAACTTTGGTCTTCTGTTGTTGCTTTGCTTGCAGAAGTAACTTCCGTGTAGTCACCCACATCTGTTGCTGGCTCTGTTTGTACCATTCATCCCTCCACTGCTGGCATATCGCCGGTACCAGTGTTTATTGAGAAGAGCGAAGACTGGAAACCAAGCACATTTAAATGGGGATATACAAAAGCAGGAATGAGGCAGTATGTTTTGGGCATAGTCTGCCCAGGATAAGACTTATGATCAATCTACTTGGCTGTCAGAGCAGAAGGTTTATAGGAAGCCAGCAGTTTTTGGATTAAGACATTCACATTGGCCATCACTTTGTGGATGGTAATCTGATGTAAACCTAATCACAATGTTGAGGAGTTAGCAAAATGCTCTCCATACCCAGAACACAAACTGGAATCCCCTGTCTGATATAATGTCTTCTGGTATGCCAAAAAGAACAACAGAGTGAGGAAAAATGCATTTCACGAGCTCTGTAGCAGTGGGAATTTTCAGAAAGGCCCTGTGTGGAACATTTTTGAAAAGTGGTCTTGTTCAGTAGAATAACCATGTTACCTTCAGAGGGGGGCAGATCAGTGATCAAACCGAGAGCTGACTGTGATGGTGGGTAGCAAATATAGGTTGTAACTTCCCAGATAGTGGTTTGATTTTATCTGTGCACAGACTGGACATATGACCACTAGTAAGAGACACCATTCGGTTTATCCCTGAGTGTCCAACGCACAGGAAGGAGCGGATCCACCTGAGAAGTTCCTGTCTCACTATATCTAACACGTATGTTCTTCTTTCTAGGACTTTAGGAGGACCAGGATTGTGGGCTCTGTCTTCTGATGTTGTTGATATCCCAATGAATGGGATCAAAGAAATATGAATTAGAAAGAATAGTCAGACACATATCATGTTACCTGAACAGGGCATCTGCCTTTCTGCTGCATGACCCTGGAAAACAAGACATTAAAAACTTAATCTTGTTAAAAAATGGGGGGGGCAATGTGCTTGCCTCACATTTAATTATTTAGCTGCTTTAAAGTATTCAAAATTTTTATGATCAGTGTGTAGATTACATGGATGGTGAGCCCCCTCGAGCCAGTGTCAACCCTCTTTGAATGGCAACTAAATTGCCAGTACTTCCCAGGTACCCATATCATAATTTCATAATTTCCTTTACCTTGTCTGTAAAATGATTGATCATGTCTGCAAAGGCCTCATTTTGAACTGTTGGAAGATAGAGGGTGCATTCATCAAACCCAGAGGCATGACCTGGTGCTCATAGTGGCTCTTACCTTCCATTTGCTACCTGTATGAATGCATATGAGGATACATGTGCTGAATCCAACTGCATGAGTTTATTTTCTGAATTCACTGAGGCAGGAGACACAGCCATAGGAGCAAGACTAGCAACAGCAGCCATCTTATTCTGGCATTTCTATACTCAGTTATCAAACACCATGGAAATCTTAATGAATCCAGATTTGCACCTCCTACTTGACACGCCAGCTCATCCTGAAGGTCCACAGCCAGACTGCATCAGTACAGCTGTCTAGCTAGGCTGTCTTGTTCCATCAATTCCTGACAGCAGTTGTCCAGAATCCAATGGCATAATCAGCAGAACTTTTGTTCCTCTATCAAAAATTCACAATGGACAATCTTATGTCTCATCCTGAATGGGGATAATCAAAGATCTTTTTGACTGCCATGAGGAATTAAGGCACATAATGTAGGACTGTGCTCTTCTGCAGCTACAGTGCCATAGCCCATTCTAGGGTTCTCCTATCCAACATGGACAACAGGGGATATAGTGGGAATCCCCTGGTAGTCAGGACAACAATGTGATTTGGGTCTTTAGGTCAGCAGCCTAATTGTCTCATCTGGTAACTCTGACTGGGCTGTAAAGTCATGAGCTCAAGCCTGGATTCCCCCCACCTTGACCCCTTTACACTCCCACTCTCAAGCCTGGATTCCCCCCACCTTGAACCCTTTACACTCCCACTCTTTGATCTTCCACATCAGGTCTTCATACCCCTTCCAAGCTTGACCATTACGACCTCTACAGCCTTTGGTTACATTCCATCTCTGGAACTCCCTACCAAGGAACATACCTAACACTGACTCTCTACAGATGTTCCACACTCACTTATTCAGAACTGCTTGTTCTACATGACTTCAGTCTAGTACACCATTATATCCAATAATAACATTATTAATGACACTTTTTTTTTTCATTCTTTGTCTTTTTTGTTGTTCAGTTTATTATTGTTATTGTTATTACTGTTTGTACAGTGATCTTGGGTGATCTGAAAAGCACCTATAAATATGTAGTATACATGAAAATAATAATTATAAACATGTGCTTTTAAATGCTTAATTGTTGTGTTCTTATCTGTGATTTACACCTCACTAAGCCTTTCACTTTCTACAGTCATATTGCATGTTGTTTTTCTTTTATCGTTGCACCAGATGTGACAGTAATGTGTAGAATTTGCAGTGGAAATGAACCCAAGGTACATACATCACATATCAGGAGAGTATGATTAGACGCAATGAAAAAAAAAGAACTAATTAATAATGTGATGTTATGATTGGATATCTGCTTCTGTGATGTTGTGATTGGATAATGTTCAGCTTCTGGAAGTGTATAAAGTGTGTTTCTGAACATTGTCAGACAGAACAAAAAAAAGAGTGAGAGACAACCACAAAACATGCAATGTATATTTTTCTTTCAGTATTGAATACCTCACTTTTGCAAAAAAGGTGAGTCCTCCTTGTGACCATTCTGAATAATTTTTAAAGAAATTATGTATTTTCATTGTTTAGATTAAGATAAATTCTTGTTTCTATAACACTATTGGCTGTGGACTCCCCACTGTTTCTAATACGAGCAAACGATTTCAAAACTGGGAAATTTAATTTCAAAACCTGCTCTGGACTTTTGATACTTTCGTATTGGAGAGCCACACAAAACACAAAGAAACAGCGCCGAGCTGTGATGTCGTCCCTGAACACAACAAGCTCTTTCGTTCGTCCTGCGTTCTTCATCATCGGTGGGTTTATAAACATCCCCTATGTGAATTACTATTACTTTTTTCTTTGTTTTTGTTATGCAGCAGCTGTGATGGGAAACTTATTAGTCATGACAATTATTTACATAGTGCACAGTCTTCACACTCCTAAATATATGGCAGTTTTTACTCTTGCTCTGTCTGACCTGGGGGAGAGCACTGCACTCATTCCTAAAATGATCGATACCTTCCTGTTTAATGCTCAGGAAATCACATATGAGGCCTGTCTGGCCAACATGTTCTTTGTGTTTTTCTTCTTTGGTATACAGTCTCTGACTCTCACTGTTCTGGCCTATGACAGGTTTGTAGCCATATGCTTCCCTCTGAGATACCACAGCGTTGTCACTACCATCTCGATAGGTGTAATGATCTCTATGATGTGGATATGTGTCTTCATTTTTGTGACATTTATGGTGGCAATGATCACCAGACTCTCTTTTTGTAAATCTGTAGTTATTAATAGTTACTTCTGTGATCATGGACCCGTGAACAGACTGGCGTGTAATGACAATTCCGTAAATCAAACAATTGCAATTTTTAACTCAACAATATTTATTTTTTTACCATTGTCTTTGATTGGTTTATCGTATGCTTGCATTTTATTGGCACTTTTTAAAATTGCGTCTTGGGAAGAACGTTTAAAAGCTTTTAAGACCTGTTTTTCACACCTGATTTTGGTGTCTGTGTTTTACATGCCAATAATCGGCATTTATATGGCAACACTCTCCGTGTCAGTCCACCCCAACGTGAGGATAATCAGCACATCTCTGTCATATGCTGTTCCACCCGTGTTGAACCCTGTAGTGTACTCCCTGAACACGGCCGAGATCAAGCAGTTTGTGAAAAAAATGTTCAGAAAGCGCAGGAACAAGAGCATCATCCCTGCTGTTCCTACATGAGCAGATGCTGGAAGATCTTCTGATGTCAACCCTTTTCTCCTGGCAGTCAAACTCACTCACTGGTTGTCAGCTGTTCTTTACTATGTGTTTCTACATTGTTGCTTGGGGTAATTACCGTATTTCTCCTAATTAGCGCACCTGCTCTAATAAACGCATCCCCACCCGGCCAGGGCAGCTAATACAGTACAACATGATAAAGTGCTCCCCTTCTATGTGATTAAAGCAGTGACATAGAAATGTGGTCAATGTGTAGAAGTGTGGATTTGTGGAGAATTATTGTGAAAATGCACTGAATTATACAGATCCTCTAAAAGTTAAAATCATTAAATGAACACAGAAATGCTACATTATTTGGACAAAATCTGCTTCTGAATCCCAGGTTGATTTGCCATGCATTTCTCCAGCATCACTTGTAAAACACTACAAATTCTGATATTTTCAGTAGTTTTACAGTACACGTACCTTGAATTTTGTCTAACAATGAAGTTAATCAAGTACAATAATAAGGTCTTCCTGAATTACGCACAGTTCATTCGGCATTTCTCATGTTTACGGAGTTGTCCTCACATGGCCAACCAGCTTCTAACTTTCTTTTTTCAGAGTTAGGTACATTTTGTTTTGGCACCAATCAGGAATTCGTCACTATTGAACACTGAGAACTTTTGCAACAAAATGTTTTCCTCAGCCAGTGCAATTAACTTAGAAACTGCTTGGAATATTTCCCCCGTGTTTAAGCATTAAATAATTTTGTATCCAATATTCCAAATAGAAACCCTGAGAATGATTTTTTGATTTTTTTTTTAAAGAACGTACAAGAACATTGGGTTTTTTAGTAACAACTTGTTGTTTTTAAAGGTTTTTTAAAACTTGAACTTCTCATTTTAAAGGTTTTAAAAACTTCATAATTTGCACATTTTGGCCACAAATAGACACGTCCTGTATGTAACTTGTAACATGTCTAGGCGCATTAATTAGGAGAAATATGGTATTTGAAATCTGTTAATGGGATTTTTTTTGGCAAGTTGGTAAAGTACATTAAGTTTTTTCACTTCAACAACTACTCAGAATAAAATACGAAGCTTTGATATGTATTATTAATTATTTTTTGAAGGGATCCATAATATAATTACAGTGCAAATGCATTTAATTCTTAACATGCACTTTTCAATATTGTACCCTTTTGTAACAGAAACTTTAACTTAATTGTTAAACTAAAAATGTATGTATTGAAACATTTTTATTCTATTACTTTACATTTTGATGTATTGTAAATATTTTAATATTTTTAACAGATCTGCATATTTCATATACATTTTGATTTATGATAAAATAAGTTCTTCTCTGTAATGGACCTTGATGTTTTACCTTGTATAATAAAAGGCAGAGATTTAAAAATGTACATATAACTAAACATATGCTAAATGTATATATGTAAAGACCATAATAAAGAGCTTATTTGTGACACATGTAGCCCAGTTCTAGTCTCTGTATTAGGGCCTGACTACATGTACCTGTGTGAGCAGCCAACCCTGTGCTAATGAGCTGATAATGACCTGGGCAGTGAGCTGATAAAAGCAGTCTGGCCTGTCTTTGCAAGCTCTGTTTCTGTTTTCACTCATGCAAGTTTCACTAATACTTATGCTCTTCTTTTCAAACAGGAACATAGTGAAAATTAAAAAGTATAGAGGCGCTCTTGTAAAAACATTGTTATAATTAAAGACAGGCCACTCAACAATACAAGACGGCTTTAGTCTTTTGCCAGTACACAAGACCAAGAAAGCTGATGTAATTCCCCAATTAACAGCTGTAATGATTAGTGTCACCACTTGATAAATAAATTTCTGTGTAAACATGTGGCCCAGTGTTCCTGGACAAGGACTGACACCAAAATGCATAACATCCTTTAAATGTAAAAACTGGCTTTGAATGTGTTTAAAATGGCAATTTTTTCAAAAACGGTTTGACATTTTATGTTTTTCCCATTTAATATTGGTGTCAGAATTCTACATGCCATAGGTTGCACTTACTGTACATGGTGGCACTATCGGTACCAGTTGTCCCAGTACAAGGATAACAAACACATCATTGCCATTTGCCATCTTCTCTGCTGTTTCTAAATGACTAATGAAGACTCCTCAGACTCCTTAGTGAGCCATTAGTGTGTGTGTGTGTGTGTGTGTGTGTGTGTGTGTGTGTGTGTGTGTGTGTGTGTGTGCGCGCATCCTCAGTTAGTTGACTCACTCATACTGACAAAGTGTGTTTTAATATAATATTAATTTAATGTTAATCAGCATGACTTTTAATTGGGGTCATGACCCAATGTACATTTATAATCAGAGGTGATGCAACAGTAGTCTGTAATTACATTATTATGAATTAGATATGGGTAAAAGAATAATCTACAAAACTATATGAAAAGTTTATGATATTAACATTAGTTTTCACATATAACATAATATTTCACAGTGGAGTGTTAACAGAAACTGTCTGTAATATGATTATTTTGGGACTGACTCTAAGTAGGAGAATGCCCATTGGTCTTCAGGAACGCCAATCACCAGACTGACGAACTGATAAAGAGCCAACACAATGACAGGAAGTCTATGGTTCTGGAATTAAAAACAGAATAAAAGTGACTTCCTGGAAGATGAGCGTTGTTCTGTTGTAGTCACTCATTTATAAATATAACATTATAACTACCAAAATATTGCATGTTTTCTTTGTGGTTCGCCGATCATCTTGTTTTCAGATGAGTTACTTGGCTTATTATTCATGACATTGCTAAAGTGAATATTGTACACTTTTGACTATAGTGCAGCATTTACTGTTAGATGGATTCCCAAATGCTGTCAACCTCGTTTTAATATCTGTGTGTCGCTTTGGACAAAAGCGTCTGCTAAGTGAATAGAAGGAAATGTAGTATGTAAACCCAGAATTCATCCTCAGCATCTACTCCATGCTAGTTTTGGAAGGGGTCGGATAGAGCATGTCACATGGGACAATAATTGTGAACAAATATTCACGAGAATTTTACATTTACCAGCATATCAGTTTCACATGTATGTATTATAGGAAAGCAGCAGTGGGGGACACTATTTGTTCCCTCTGCTTCTTTACCTCCAGTTCACAACAAACAAACACACTTTTGTTTTTTTGCGTTTACACGAATTACACTCGTTTGTTACACAGTGTAAACTGCCCTTGGATTAGGCATTGACATTGACAGTGATCAATATTTAAACACATTTCTGATGTTCACAAAGGCCTTTTCTAAGCATGGTCAGTGTTTAAAAAAGGGTGGGCAGACATAATCCATCCATCCATCCATTATCTTAACCGCTTAGTCCTGGTGAGGGTCGCAGGGAAACCTGGAGCCCATCCCAGAGCACACAGGGCGCAGGGCAGGGGACACCCAGGGCGGGGCGCCAACCCACCACAGGCAGACATAATTAATTATACAATTTCATATGATGTCATGGATGTAAAACAACTGAGCAGCAGAGTGTATAAAACTATACGCTTCCAACTCCTGTGTCACATTAAGCAAATGCAGGAAGTTTATAGCTTGTACGTTTCTCTCAGGAAAACAGATGTGATGTTTAATGGTGAGTAGAGAATACTTCAATATAATATTCTCCTGAATTACAAATTATTATAGTTCTCAAATTTGTACCAGTTAAGAAGTGTGGTACATGTTTCAGGCAAAAGAATTAAATATAGATCCTCAAATTCATGCAACAAAATCCATAAAATACCATGTCATAAAATTCTAAATTCCTGTCACTTTTATACCTCCAGATCAGATAAATTGGAAGAAGAAGTGGGAAAAGTGACACCTGCCCTGCTCTCATGTCATCATTAAATTCAACAAGTGCTTTTGTTCGACCTGCATTCTTTATCATCAGTGGATTTTCCAACATTCCTTATGTTAATTACTACTACATTTTCCTCTTGTTCTGTTACGCTGCTGCTGTGGTGGGAAACTTACTTCTCATGACAGTCATTTATGCAGTTCCCAGTCTGCACACTCCAAAATATGTTGGGATTCTTAATTTAGCCGTAGCAGACTTGGGAGGAAGCACTGCACTGATTCCTAAACTCATTGATACTTTTCTGTTTAGCGGACAGAAAATCACCTACGAGTCTTGCTTGGCCAACATGTTTTTTGTGTATTTTTTTTACTGCATGGAGTCTCTCACTCTCACGCTTCTAGCATTTGACAGGTTTGTGGCCATTTGCTTCCCTCTGAGGTACCACAGCCTGGTAACAAACATGTCGATGAGCATCTTGATCACAGTGGCTTGGCTGCTGGATTTAACTGCTATGGTGCTTCTCGTAACATCAATAACAAAACTATCTTTTTGTAAATCCATAGTCATTAACAGCTACTACTGTGACAACAGTCCTTTATACCAAATGGCATGCAATGACAATTCTTTAAATAGAATTATTTCATTAATCGCCATTGTAGCGTTCACTTTTTTACCTGTCACTTTAATAGGATTCTCTTATGCAAGTATTTTGTTAGCATTGTTTAAAATTGCAACATGGGGAGAACGTATTAAGGCCTTAAAGACCTGTTCTTCCCACCTAATATTGGTATCAGTATTTTTCATGCCAATACTTGGCATATATATAGCGTCATCCTTAATTTCGTTTAATCTCAACATCAGGATAATCAGCACATCTCTGTCGTACGTCGTTCCCCCCGTGCTGAACCCCATAGTGTACTCCCTGAACACAGCTGAGATCAAGGAGTTTGTAAAGAAAATGTTCAGAAAGAATAGGCACAAGGGCGTCGTCCCTGCTGTTTATAAATAGTAGAAGCTACTTTTTTCTAAGACATAATTCTGGTCCATTTTAGGAAATGTCTGCTTATTTGTTTTTGATTTATTCATTGTTACTAATATGTCAATAAAAACTATACATATATAGAGTTCTGCTAATGAGCTCAGTCTTTTTTTTTTCTTTGTGTGTTTTAAGAGTTTAACAAAATAACTCTGAAATTCAGATTTTTTCAAAATAAAAATGTTTTATTTTCTATATAGTTGTGAAAAGTGAGGGCACCTCTAAACATTCTGAAACCGAACAGAGATAAACTTGAAGATGGTAGAATGAAAATGTTATGCTGTGTTCTAATTTTTGAGGGCCCATGTCAGTGAAGAAACACTTTGCTACATTGAATACTGCCAAGATTCTAATTAATTACATAGGCTGTGGCATCAGTTCCTTGTCTTAATTTCCTTTTGTTCTGCATATTCAATGGGCCATGTGTGTGAACCAGCACACCATTATCAGTAGATATGATTTCATGATTTAGGATTCTTTATCAAGAACATATTTGCCCCTTTCACTTGCTAGTGGAAAGGCACTATATGAAGAGACAGACATTAAAGGGCTTAGACATGTTAGAAGAAATTGCCAAACTATATTCAATCTGTACACCACTCCAGAAAAAATGTGTGACGATTTCTCATGAAAGGATTAACTTCTGAAGGCATTATCTCCACACCCCTGATTATTTTGTTTTTAATTTAGTCTTTCACTTTGTTTCTCATGGCAACACCATAGTCATCAGTCTGGTTTTCCCCAAAAATCCCATTAAAGAAAATGACAAGCCTGGGTTTTGTGGCATGATTTTTTGCTACTCAGCCTTCCACGATCAGAGGAGACAAACTAGCAATAAGTGTGGAGACTGCAGGCTGGATCCAGCAAAATGAAAAATGCTACATTATCAAACCTTCACTTTACATTTAAAAACATGAGTGTCTGTTTGTAAAATGAGAACAGTTTTCTGTCTTGGTTTTCTTCGAGGTTCCACACTTACATCTAACTCTTAGTGACTCTCTAAATAGTGTGTATGCAGGCAGGCGTGTGTGTGCCTGTGTGTGTGTGAGTGTGCGAGTGTGTTTGCCTGTGCGTGCGAGTGTGCAAGTGACTGTTGGTCTGTGTGCAACTGTGCCGTGTGTAGGGCCAGCCAGACTGTGCTCAGACTCGCACTGTGACAGGCAGGGGCCCTGGGGGCTGCAGCTACAGGCCTAAAACACAAACGCATGTTCCTAATATTAAGTACATTTTCAGTGAACACTGTCAGTGTGCTCTTTATTTTCTTTGATTCTACCACCAGTTAGTGTTTCTTCATTAAAATGTATGTTATTTACCTAATTTACTGTAAAAAAATGAATTTCTGCTCCCCTCAGTGTAAATTGTCTTAGTCAGCACTGGGTAACTATAGAGTATGTACAGAATATGGGCTGTTTCCACTACACTTATTGCAGTTCATTTGTTCTGTGTACCAGTTATTTGGGCAAAACATAATACTGTCACATGAACTCTTCATACCAAATAAGATGGAGAAGTACATACATGGCGAGCCAGGCTGAGCCTTCCCTTGGGCAGCAGGTGACACAGGAACCAGAGACCCGGGCTGAGCTGCAGGCGACACAGGAACCAGAGACCTGGGCTGAGCTGCAGGCGGCACAGGAACCAGAGACCTGGGCTGAGCTGTTGGAAATGCTGAGACCTGGGAACCGGGTGTGCTTGCAATGAACTCAGGGACCTGTGAGTCTGGCAGAGGTACAGGTGTGGAGGCCAGTGACTCTGACTGAGGTACAGGTGTGGAGGCCAGTGAGTCTGACTGAGGTACAGGTGTGGAGGCCAGTGAGTCTGACTGAGGTACAGGTGTGGAGGCCTGTGAGTCTGGCTGAGGTACAGGTGTGGAGGCCTGTGTGTCTGGCTGAGGTACAGGTGTGGAGGCCTGGCTACAGGGCTGAGTTACATTGCATTGCTATTTGGCAGATGCTTTTGTCCAAAGCGGCTTATAAGTGAAGTATAAAAGAATCAAAAAAGCTTCCCAGGAAAAAAGACTTTAAACGATGGTTTTCATTACATTTTTTTTTTCAGGAGATGTTAAGTGCATGATAGGAAAAAACTATTTTGTTATTATTCTTAAATATTGGGAGAGGCTGCTGAGCGTGCAGGTGAGATAAGTCAGGTGAGGTGCAGATGTCGAGCTCGAGGACCCTGGCTGGGCCTCCCTGGGCCACATTAACTGGATATCAGTAGGCTGTGTGTGTGTGTGTGTGTGTGTGTGTGTGTGTGTGTGTGTGTGTGTGTAAACAAATGTGGAAACCTTCAGGTGGTCTTTATTATACAATTACAAAAACAATGTTTTAAAGCTTACTATGTTTTCTGTTGCTAAATTGTGAAATTCAGTTCAAGACTCCAAGTCATATTGTGAGTCAGAGGCACATATCCTGCTGTCAGGTCCTCAGCTAATTACACCTATATTAATATGCAGATATGGAACAATATTACTTTTATGGATCAGTTTTCTTATTTAATAATTTGATATCTGTTTTCTGCAAGTGTGATATGATAATGTTTTGAGTTGAAATCCATTTCTGATGTAAAATTCACAAAGTCGTTTAGTGACTGTGCTCATCGTTTAAAAAAAAAGTCAGTGAGATGTAATTAATTGCGTGACTCTATGTGACGTCAGGATGCTGAAACATTGGCAAGGAAGATATATAAAACTGTTCTCACTTTATTGCAAAGCCAGTGTCACATTAAATGCAAGAAGACATTTTTTTTAATTAAAACTTGTGTTTCTTTTCTTTGTGGAAATATACATTTTATGCCAAATATAATACTGACGTCTGAAGGAACTGTGACATCTAATGGTGAGTATTGAGAATACTTCAATATAATATTCTCCTGAATTATTATGGATATTCAGCCAGTCACAAAGTCTCGTGCATGTTTCAGTCATAATTGTGTCATAAATGTTTAGAAAAGGACAATAGATTTTCAAAATCACCAAATTCTGTTAATACATTGCAAGAGAATTCTAAAATCTTACCACTTTTGTACTTCCAGTTACGATAAATTGGAAGAAGAAGTGGGAAAAGTGACACCTGCCCTGCTCTCATGTCATCATTAAATTCAACAAGTGCTTTTGTTCGACCTGCGTTCTTTATCATCAGTGGATTTTCCAACATTCCTCATGTTAATTACTACTACATTTTCCTCTTGTTCTGCTACCTTGTTACTGTGGTGGGAAACTTACTTGTCATGATAGTTATTTTTGTAGTTCCCAGTCTGCACACTCCAAAATATGTTGGGATTCTTAACTTAGCTGTAGCGGACTTAGGAGACAGCACTGCACTTATACCTAAAATTATTGATACCTTTTTATTTAATGCACGGGAAATCACATATGAGGCTTGTCTAACCAACATGTTTTTTGTATTTTTTTTTAGCTGCATGCAAGCTCTCACTCTCACTGTTCTGGCGTATGACAGGTTTGTAGCCATATGCTTCCCTCTGAGGTACCACAGCATCGTCACTAACACCTCAATGGCCATAATACTCATTGGGGTTTGGCTCTTTGATTTGGTGCTTGTGTTGTTAATGGTGACGTCTGTTACTCGACTGTCTTTCTGTAAATCCATAGTGATTGACAGCTACTTCTGTGATTACAGTCCCTTATACAAGTTAGCATGTAATGACAATTCTTTAAACAGAACAGTTGCATTAATTAACATTGCAATATTTCTTTACATACCAATAACTTTGATTGGTTTGTCTTACGCAAGAATTTTGTTGGCACTATTTAAAATTGCAACATGGGAAGAACGTATTAAGGCCTTAAAGACCTGTTCTTCCCACCTAATATTGGTGTTAGTATTTTTTATGCCACTTCTTGGTATATATACATCAGCAATGTTAATTTCAGTGCACCCCAATGTTAGGATAATAAACTCATCCCTGTCATACACTATCCCCCCTGTGCTGAACCCCATAGTGTACTCCCTGAACACAGCTGAGATCAGGGACTTTGTGAGGAAACTGTTGAGAAGGAACAGACACAAAGGCATCAACCCTGCTGTTTATAAATGAGCAGACAGACTCTTTTCATCCTCAGTTTATTGACGGCTCTACTAACTGACTGATTAGTTTGTAACTTATTTGGTCCCAGTTGACGTGTGGCAGGATTACAAACGTCCTTATTAGTTTTTTGCCTTTAGTTTTTAAGAAGCCCTGTGCCTGTTTCTAAATGAGCAGGCAGCACAAGATGCTGGGATGTCATTCCACTTCATAGCAGGTTTTCATAAATTACTGTGCTTTATTCCAGTAATGACATTAGCTGTTGTACATTTACTTTGCGTTTTATGGAATTTCAGTGAATTTATTATTGAATTGTTGCAAATGTATAAAAATTATTATTATTATGTCTTGTAGTCCTGAGCTATGTGTAAATAAAACATTTTAATAAGAATTAAAAATAAGTTATAACAATAATATGTCTGGTTCTGGTGTTATCTGCCCAGGATGGTGGCTTCCTTCTGCTACAATACATTCTATGTGTGTAAAAGTGTGACTGTGAATCTGACAGCCTATGGATATTGTTCTAATAAATGTATTTTAATAAATAATAATTTCTCCTCATTGGTTTCATTTTAAAATCATTTTTTAATCAAATTTGATATATGAAGTGTATTTTCTAGCATTCCATGTTTAATGCGTAGTCAGTCATAATTAGTATTACTACTGTACTTACTGTATATATTTAAAATACTTTACTTACTTCCCCATTTTCCCTTTGCACTGCCTGCCCTTATTTAACTACCTGTCTGATCTCTGTCTTTTGTTCTGTGTGTTTGTGTTTCTTGCGGAACCACGAGGATGAAACACACGTGTAAGAATTTCACAGCATTTTTTAACACTTGACAATAAAGTCTGAATGTGGTTTATACAGTATAATAGCTGCAGTTCTATAGTACATTACTGCTTTTATTAATGTCGATACACACCTTGACATGCAGATATCCATGAATTTAAACAGTGTCAGTGAATTAATCCTGGTTTGAAATTATTTTAAAGCACAAACCAAATGCTGATAGATGGAGTCTTAGAATAACAGCTTTCATAGATCAGCTAAATGTAAGTCATGCATAAAATAGGGAGCCCACGCTTGTTTTCTTTTTTCCCTCTTTGTGCACTGGGATGACGGTTTCCCTATGATCTGTGTTGTCACTGATTGATGTCCCTGTCCCCACAATCACAAAGTCTCCTGATGCTGACGCAATGTGTCATTCCCAAACACAATTACCCCATGCATGTCCTCAGGGTCCAGAATGAGGAGAAAAGACATCATTAGCAAAGTTTTCATGAGGATTTTCACAGCAGAGCATCAGGTGCACATCCAAAAAAGGACTTTTAGTTGGGGTCATGACCCAATGTAGTTTTGTAATCAGAGGTGATGCAACATTGGTCTGTAACTACATTATTAGAGATCAGATATAAGTAGAAGAATAATCTTAACTCTATATGAAAAGTTTATTATATTAGTACCAATACTAGTTTTCACATGTAAACAATATTTCACAGTGGAGTGTTAACAGAAACTGTCTGTAATATGAATATTGTGCCCCTGCACAGAACACTTTTATAGGCCTTGAAAAGTGACACTCCTAGTGTGTGTGTGTGTGTGTGTGTGTGTGTGTGTGTGTGTGTGTGTGTGTGTGTGTGTGTGTGTGTGTGTGTGTGTGCAGCATCTACAGTAAGGTGTACGAGCCAAAGTCCAACAAAATGAAGAAACAGATTTCCCAGATATAATATAAAGTTGCCATGACTAATGGCATTGTGTGTTTTCCTTCCACCAGTCAATATTTTTCAAGTTTGTTAAAATCAGACCCAGGTACTCACGGGTACAACATTCTAAACTTTACCACGGTTGGCCAAAACAGCTGATAAAAGCAATCACCTTATAATAACACTTTGTTAAGTCCCTGATCACATTTGCCTTATGTGTTTCCATCTGTCCGTCTCTTTGAACATTTGCAGGACTCACTGTGAGTAGGAGTACACCCATTCATCTTCAGGAGCACCAATCACCGGACTGATGAACCAACGAAGAGCAAATATGGTGACAGGAAACTGTTGAGAAGGAACAGACACAAAAGCATCATCCCTGCTGTTTATAAATGAGCAGACAGACTCTTTTCATCCCCAGTTTATTGACGGCTCTATTAACTGACTGATTAGTTTGTAATTTATTTGGTCCCAGTTGACGTGTGGCAGGATTGCAAACGTCCTTATTAGTTTTTTGCCTTTAGTTTATAAGAAGCCCTGTGCCTGTTTCTAAATGAGCAGGCAGCACAAGATGCTGGGATGTCATTCCACTTCATAGCAGGTTTTCATAAATTATTCTGCTTTATTCCAATAATGACATTAGCTGTTATTTTCTTCACCTTTTTTAAGTTGTATTCAATTATAGTGAAATTATTTTCATTGAAATACTGTGTTTCAAGTTTATTATACATATATATCGTAATTCTTCTTGTTAACGCACCCCCTACGTGCCCCCAGACGAGCCCCCGCCTGATAATACAGTAGGGAACACAGTAAAGTGGTCCCCTTCTACGCGATTAAAGCGGTGACATAGAGGCGTGGTCAATGAGTACAAGTGTGGATTTGCGGAGAATGAATATGCAACTGCAGTGATTATACAAATTTTCTACAAGTAAAGATCATTACATTAACACAAAAATGCTACATTCTTTGGAAAATCTGCTTCTAAATCCCAACTTATTGTACTCGAGTACAACAATAAGGTCTTCGTGTGCCTAACGAAAACTCTGATAATGACTGAATTTTATTCGTTTTTATAAGTTGTAGCTATTGGAAATTAAATTTTATTATTATTTCTAAAGAACATAGAAGAACATGAAGGCTTTTTAGTAACAACTTGTTTTTAAAGGTTTTTAAGAAGTTGAACTTCTTGTTTTTAAGGTTTTAAAAATTTCATTATTTGGACATTTTGGCCTCAAATAGACGCGTCCTGCATGTAACTTGTAACGTGCCTGGAGAGTTAATTGGGAGAAATATAATAATAATAATAATAATAATAATAATAATAGTATTATCCCTGAGTCACTGAAGTCACCCCACATGGCCACACGTGGCCCAGTGTTCCTAGACAAGAACTCTCACCAAAATACACAACAGCCTTTATATATAAAAACAGACTCTCTGGTTGTCTGCTGTTGCTTTCAAGTCATTTACAATTACCAGTTCTTTAATGAGTGTCCTTATTAATTGGCTTGTTTATGTCTTTTGTTTTTATTTTTCTGAAATGTTATTATCTACATGTCTAAAACTGTAAAAATCCTGCCTTTTAAACTATG
>JABJVR010048483.1:0-34887 GCA_025773905.1 Chitala chitala
GGAACTGCTCATAAAAGACTTCCTCCAGAGAATATACGTGCTCAGAATAAGTTTCTAATCTGCCCACATACTAGGTGCAGCTTCAGCAACATCCAAAGGGTTCTGCATACAGAATTTTACACAACTTCTAACAATTCAAAGTGGCACTTTTTTAATACCCGAAATTCTTATCTGCATTAATCTCGGCATCTCTGCCGCTATGACAGAGTGCAGAGCGCCAGTGAAAATAAAAGTTACTCATTTTGCTGTCCTGTACACCATTCAGTTGTAGTCTGAAATTAATATGCTCAATAACAATACCCATTCAGACCTGTGACCTTGAAACAATAGACCATTGTGTTTGGGGCAGATACAGGAAAGATCAGGAAAGATCAGGCACAAAAACCTCCCGATGCTCCCAAAGGTGTCTTTTATATTATATATACAATCGTTGTCTTCTGGTGGTTATTGAGCAGATCAATTACGACCCTGACACCCATAGGAAAAAAAAAAAAACACAATAAAGTCAGAAAAACAGAAAAACAGAATGGGAAAATCCAGTGTACTATATCTAGAATATTAACAACAGCCACGTTTACATGGACCCTGACACTGAACTTTTAATAGGAATAATGGGTCATTCTAAATAAGCATATATCATGCGACCACCTCAATCAGATCAGACTGATCCGATTTAGCTCAATACGAATTAATTTTCAATCGGAATAACAGGGATAGTGTAACCCCTTTAGTAATCTGGTAGTTTGAGCAGTTTGAGCATTTAAACACTTGATCCCATTGCTTCCCTCTTGTTGGAATAAATATATTGTAGCAACTGGCGCAGTTGGTTGCAGGTCGGCTGCAGTGATGGTGACGTCACCCCCAGGGGTCGAAGACTTATTGGCTCCCAGAGACTCGAGTCTTTGGCTCAGTGGGATAATTTCTCATTTTCAGCAGGTGACCTAGGTTCAATTCTAGCCTGTTCCCTTGGTTCGTAACGTAATTCTTTCTGCGCATGCTCGTCCCAAGTGGGGGGGGGGGTTCATGTCAGGTGATATAATGGACAAAAACCTTGGGGGCAAGAAAGCAAATCTGGTCTGCAACAGATACTACGTATTGGTTGGAAACTTTAGAAGAATTAAAAATGATCGAAGCCTTTTTGGCTGAAAAAAAATGTTTTTGAGAAATGTAACGAAGCCGGAATATACATCAAATGGAAAGAACTACTTTGCGCATGTCACAAAAGTTTTATTCTGATTAAATGCTCTTAGCATGTAAACGTACATCTTCTCGTATTACCGTCCATGTAAACAATTATACTGGAGTCTTTAATCGGAATGATTTCAATCCGACTGGAGAAAAAATGTCCGTGTAACCGATTGATTTATAAGCACGTTGGCCAGGTGAGGAAAACGATTCCAGAACTCTTCAAAACAGAGAAACCGCGATGAAATTCGCCTCCTAATCTGCCTCCCGAGAGCAGAACCCATTAACGTGCGCTCCATGGCAACAACCCAAAGTGTTTAGAAACAAGAGAATGGATTGATTTTCCATGGACACCCACTTCCATGTGACTGCCAGCTCTCAGCTAATTAAAGACCACTTTCTCCCCTCACAACTGCGGTGACCAGACTAATCTCACTCACTGGTAAATATGATGTACTCCACATCTCATGTGTGTCCCTGCTCTGCCCGAACGCCAAAGCGATTTTCTTACATGCTCTACCTGTTCCACTTCCTTCATTAATTCTCCAAAACACCCCTGAAACGCACTGGTCTAAAAGGTGAAAACTTGCATAGACTTCTAATTATCTTCCTAATTTTAATCAGAGCTTGTTCCAGGACTTGCTAATGCCATTTACGGTGGAACATTGCGTGTCAGCTGTACTTCAACAGGGAAGAGCGGCTCGGAGATGCGCCGTAAAACCGCTGGACTATTTTAGGACAGCGTGAGATGGCTGGGCTGCTTCACATACTCTGCTCGTATTTAGTCCAAAAATACACTTTTGTTAATACCATCAAAACCTCCCCTGGTTCCTGCGTGATTACCCTCTTCTTAATCCCAAATTAACAATTTCACTGACATTATGGTAATGCTTTTCTCTGATTGAGAACTGATACATTTTTATGAGAAAATATAATACTAAAGGGTGAAAAGATCAGACTGTACACTTATTTTTGTATGATGTATTTTTTACGATATGCATAATACGGTTAATGGTTACTCTAACAATAAATTCAAAGCCCAGTTAACTGATACAGTGTTCAGGCTGTTTTGGATAACAGAGCACCGTGTGGCCCTCCGGTTATTACTGATGTTCTCATTTTGGAAAGACATTGCAAATCTTGCTTTGAATAATCCAAATTTATGCAGACATTACATACTCCAACACAATGTGTTCATTAACAGAACTTACATTTACATTTGCACAATATGTATACTCACTAGTTCAGCCTCACTGTTTATTGCACATTGGTCTTAACTATTTAACATGTATTTTTTTTTTTTTTATATATCTGTTTGTAATACTTTCTGCTTTTTCCTGTTCAATGTTTTGTCCCTCTCTATGTCTCTCACTAAACGGTTTTTGCACCCCATTACCACAACAGATTCCTTGTATGTCAAAACGTACTTAGCAATAAGCCTGATTTTGAATTGCGAGAGAACAATCTCCAAAGCGAGATATTTTTTAAATCTCATGGAATTACAGAGAAAAAGCATGCCTTTGTCACTGACTATAACGGTCACACTTGTCCACAGAAGACATCACCGTCCAGCAGTAAAGTGGTGGATACGGCAGCTGGACACATCTTCCTGCAAATCAAGGAAGCAAAAGCACAATTTACCTCCGTCTCGAGGTAACCAGCCACCTTTGTACTTGAATTACATTTCTAGGTGATTTTAATTTGCTTCTATAGCTTGTAAGATTCAGGTCCGCACGTTTCACCGAACGTCTGCCGGTGCAAATTCTCTAACACGCTGACAGATCTGTGACTGCTCGTCTCTACCGAACATTAACAGCTGTGGAGAAGCAGTGTTCTCCTCAGTGCAAAACGGTTAAAGTTGATTTTCATCAGAAATGTAAACACAGGTTCAAAAACCAGCACAAAACTTTCCTTTGGAACTGGATGTTTTGATGGTACTATCACAACTGCTTTCAGATTTTTTTTTTAACTCACTTCTATTTACATTTTTTTAATGAAATGTAGTGTATTTTAGAAAGTGTAAATTAGAATTTTGTGCCCAGATCATTTACCTTTTTCCTGTTGGAAGTAATGCTTACTTTACAGGCGTACTGAGATGCTCTCTTGTGTCAGCAATCTATTTTCAGGCTAGATGTGAACATTATGCCTCTGGTTTTGCTTCAGACCCTCTAGCACAATGCTGTGGTGTGTAAAACAGGTTAAACACCATCAGAAGGGGATAATCCGCTTCCTGAGACTTAACTAAAACAATACCAGCATGTGTAAAGATGATCTGCAAAGGAATTAACAGACAGTGGCTTTCTCTTTGTCATCACTGAAATTAACCAAATAGAATTGCAAGCACATTTTAATAAATTCATTTTTTTGTTATTCCCAGAGGGAAAGTGCTTCTCTGCATTTGACCCATCCCCTGCGGAGATTGGTGGGCAGTCAGCCACACACGGCACCAGGGAGCTACCTCTGAGTGTCTTAGCTCAAGGACAGACCTGACTGTGCTGGGATTTGAACTAGGATCAAGTCCCAGCCTGATGTTATACCCACTGAGCCACCAGGCCACTAATTAAGAGGTAATTCGTAAGATGTACAAGACAAATGATTCCATAAAAAAATAAAACGTCCCCCAAATGTTTAATGCCTGTGAATTTTTTGTTGCACCCTCTGCTCCCTGACGGAGCTGCTGTGCTTTAGTGAAACACTCACAAGCTTCAAGCCTTACACTTCTTACTGTGGATGGAGCAACGTGGTAAGCAGTGTCTAAGTGAAGAATGTTTACGAGGAAAAGCAGCGCGCTCTTTAAAAGCAGAATGCTTGCACTCAAACACAGGGAGACACTAACTGAATACCTCACTTCTGTAATCTGATGCAGTAGAGCTGAAGGCGGGTGACAGTACGAATGAAAGGCATTTCTGGAGTAAAGATCCGAGGGCTCACTGACAGCTGCGTGTTCTTTATCGAGCAGTTTCGCTGTCAGGGAGGCAGCAGCGTGGAACTCCCAGGTAAAACATCGTCTGAAGAAGGCATAACGCGAAGCTCAACCTACTCAAACCACTCAGACTGCAAACACACAGAGACACTGGAAGGCAGGTCACAGAAGTGACAGGAAAGTCAGGACCTCTGTGACAGCAGCCCTGTACAGCAGGCAGACCAAACACTGAAGGCCAGTATAGTTGATACGTCTACTGCCAAAAAGGTCAACCTCATGGGCGGAATTCAAAGGTGGTCAGCTTTCTTGGGTGGGCCTTTGAACTTGGGAGTACTTGCTGACAAAATAAAACAAGGTTTTATATTTTAATAGGTGTGTGCGAAGTTCAGGCAAACCAGAGGGCATTGTGTCATGGCTTCACCACTCAATGTCACATTCCAAAGAGAGGTGCACACGCACGCATGCATACTCTGGGCTGTGACGATAAATAGTGAGCGGCCAAACATACGGAAAGCACGTAAAGTGCATGGGAGCAGTCACACAAAGCTGCTCACAATGGACCTGGTGAGGTGAAGCCGTGCTCTTACACCACTGACCAACAAGCAAGTGGAGAAGAGGCGGCTTTATAATCAAGTGAAAGACACTGGGAGAAAAGAACTGTCACTTCTCAGCTACCACACTGAGCTGAAAGAGAGAGAGAGAGAGAGAGAGAGAGAGAGAGAGAGAGAGAGAGAGTGTGTGTGTGTGTGTGTGTGTGTAATGACACTCACTGGGCCAGCTGAAACAGAAAACAAAAATGAAGTCTCTCCGGGAGTTTTTTAGAAAGCTACCCAAGGCGACAGAGAGACAAGGCAGCTCTGTCCTGCCATTGATTATTACAGATAAGCATATTTGTATTTACATATGGTGATGGTGCCATTGACCTCATAATGTTTAACAGCAGGAAGTGGCTATGAGAAGCAACAAACTCAGAATGTGAGACAGAAGTAGGCCACAACCCCCCCTCCCTTCCCCTTTAGAGTGGCAGATGATGAATCACGCAGCATGCGTCTTACATGAAACACCTGATTCGGCAGGAGCAGTCAAATGTCCCAAAGTAATTATAAAAGCCCTTCTGGAAATATCTTTCCACAGCAGAAACCTGCAAACCCCCAGTGTGGCCAATGAAAAAGAAACAAAACAAAAGGCGTGTTTCAGCGTCGAGATAATAAACTGAATTTTCCTCTGTTTGGAGCTATTCAAAAATAGAAAGACTTAAAAAGCTGTGAAAACCGGTTGGATATCTCAACAGGATATACAAATATCATTGCTGTCCTCACACTGCACTGCTCTCTGTTAGAGGTTATTTTAAATTTCCTAAACAACTTGGATATTCTTCAGACTAAGATGATTGTACATGAAAACTGAAAACACTCTCTTCAGCAAACAGAACAACCCTTGGGGAAATTTTTCTATACAAAAACCCTTTAGCAAGAAATACAGAATGTACAGCTAGAGAGCTGAAACTCTAGCACTGCTGTGGTTTTATGTGAAACTGAGATAGAGAATGACCTTAACCTCTAACACAGTGTGCCCAGGCTCACCCCTAACACAGTGTGTCCAGGCTCACTTCTAATTCACCAAAGTCTGGTTCTTGTAGACAAGCTTCTCTCAGGCAGCGTAACACATCAATCACAAAAAACGTGACAAATGTGTCAGAACTGAACACTTCACACACATTCATACTTACCATATTGATTCTTGGGAAAAAGAGACAGTAATCAAAGCCCATTAATACCACACCCGACACAAGGTGAATACAGATGTGGAAGACATGCTTAATGCATTTCCTTTCTGTCCAGACTAAAGACTATGGCAGGCACGGAAACACAACTGGTTCTACCCAGTACAAAACAATGTTTTGTGTGTGACCACCGAATGTTACAGAGACAGCTTTTGCAATGTTTCTATAGCACACAATCCCACAATTTCTAGTTCCAAAGCATAAAGTCTTGTCAGGTGTTCTTCATTCTCAGAGATCCTACAGCTTAATTCCAGCGGGTGACTGTCTGAACAGGCTGACATTTCCTGACACAGAACAGGGAAACGATAACGCTGTCAAGCCTGAGCTGAGTAAAACATGTCTGAGATGTAGACGCTAAAGAAGTCAATCATTCTGAACAGCATGGCAATTTCTTCCCCATTATTAATGCGCTGGATACAGTGTTGCTCATTACCATTTCTTGTTCCTATGGAGCCTCAGAACAGTCATCATTAGCATACACCATTCTGTAAAATAACTGGAAAAAAAAAATTCAACGAACGGTTCTGAATGGTGCTTTTCTAAAGCATTTGGTTTACACACAGGCGAATAAGTGCTTGAATGGCATTCTGCACAGCTGAAGCCCACACAAGCTACTTAACAAGGTTTCCCAGGGTGGTTGTCCCACTAGACCAGTGCTCGGTTCTCTCGCTGTTGACAGACAGCCGGAGACCAAGACAATCTGCACTTATCGCTCAATAATAATTACAAACAAGAGACAGGAAAACACGGACAGCATCACACACTGAGGGATGTCTTTGGTAGAGGAGCTCTTGCAAAGGCCTTCAGCCATTCCTACCGAATAATTACAACAACCAGAAACAGACTATGCACAGCAAAGTAACTGTGAAGCAAAATGAATGAAGAGGAAAAAAAAAACTCAATCAGCTGTCGGGACACCATCAACTAAAGTGTCTCTGAAACAACTTGAGAATCATAACGTCCAAAGTCTGCGATGCATTGTAAACAAAGACATTTTTGTTAAGTCAGTGATGGAAAAGCAGACAGTGTTCAAGCAAAAAAAGGAAACACACACAAAAACACTATATCATGCATTAATACTGCAGACATTACATTTACAAGCTTATGAAGGATTTGTAATGAGATTGGCTATGGAAAGAAAATTTTTAAGACCCAATTAGACAATAGACAGACATGGTCTTTTTTAGGTTATCTGTAATTACAATACAGCAACAATGCAAAATAAAACAGCGTGATAAATAAGCAATTAGTCTGCTGGGTTAAAACGTCTGCTAGCCTGGCTGAAAATTCCACATGATACAGGTGTAGCCCCTAGTGGGGATCAAAAGAAGTCCTCTCTACAACACGTACACCTTACAGGCAAAAGGATTAGTCCATTAAACTAAAGAGCTGACTGCAACCTTGAGGGACCAATCGATGTCTCACCCCAACAGAACACAGTGATGACGACTTCCAACCTGACTCCTTCAGAGTTTTACAGGCCCTGGTACACCACTGTGCATATTCACATGTATTTAGAAAATAAGTCCGACTCTGCATTTTCAAACAAAGTGCAAATCTATGCTCTTCTTGTGCTATGAACAAGAGTCCTCACAAAAACAAAAAGCAATCTTATGATTTAATAGTTATCAACATGCAAAGCATGCCTTTGAGCGTTCAGTAAATCCCCCTTTGCGTGTGTGGGAATAACGCAGATATGCGTTTTGCATACACTGCCCTACCTGTGCAAGAGTAGTCGTCGACCCTGACGAAGCCAGGCAGGCAGTTGCAGCGGTAGGTGCCGGGCAGGTTCACACAGACGGTGTTGGCGTGACAGTAGTGCATCTGGGTGGAGCACTCGTCGATGTCTGGGGAGAAGCGGGCCTGTCACACACAGCGTTCACTCCTTCTTTAACAAACAGTTGAAAGCACAGGTCTGCTTAATGCCTGAAAACTGCACTGTGATGGGATGTTTCAAACCTGACAGCTTCTCAGACTGCTCAGCTCACTGAGTGTTAACATGATATCTGTATTCAGGAAAATACTCTTCTCAATACACATAACTTCCTAAAAAAGACCAAGTCCGTTGTACTTTATGTTAGTAAAATGCACATAAGAATTACCTGTGGCCATATTTGTATAATTCATGTTTTATGGTGTGGATTCCACATATTAAATACCAGGGTAAAAAAAAAAAAAACTCACACTTCTTAGTGTTTGATCAAAGGAATGCAGAAGTTAAGTATGATAGTAACACCAGCATTTGTCCTCTCTCCTTCAAAACTAATGTTCTCTGCAAACGTCTGCACTAGAAAAAAAAAAGACTTTGCAGCAGCTATGAGTGCAGCATTAAAAATGGGACAAGGCTGAATCACGGGATAATCAGAACAATGATGAGGCCGTCAACGGTTTCCTTCACAAGCCATAAATTACACACACAAAACAATCACAATAATAAGAAACAGTGAGACATATAGCAGTGACAGGTAAAATGCTGGAGAAGAACAAATCACCTTAGGTTTCACTGCAAGTCTGCACCCCTGACTAGCATCAAGACAAAAGGTCTTTTTATACCCATCAAAGCAGCCTGTTATTAGTGTCAATAAATTACCTGCTGGAACGATTATATTGGCTGTAATTCAATTGTGTTTCTTTTTTTTTTAGCACTCAGCCACATACAGCAATGAACAATGATGGTCTGCACTAGAAACGGTCTCCACTTGAAGCTATAGACTGCCTAAGGATGGTCTGCACTTGAGATGTTCTCCACTAGGAGCTGTTGACCACCTGATCAGGATCTGTACTTGAAATGGTCTCCACTCAGTGCTGTAAACTGCCCGATTGACTGTTGAAGGACCCAAACCCAAGAACTGAAGATACCAAGGCACTCATTGAAGTCATAAGAAGCCTGCAGCTGGCATGCTCCTCAGCATTCCCATGTGACACATTCTCCTTTCCCAAACGGATCTCCTGTGGTCCCAAGCGACCGTCACACGCGTGCGCTGCACCTACCCAAGCACACGCACACACGTATCAGTATTTTACGATCATAAAAATGTGATAAATTATGATTTAACTGGAGCATATAATGATCTTCTTTTCGTCCATTTCCAACTGTTAATGTACCTTGAAAGTCAGCCTTATAAACGTATTTTATAGCAAGCCTAATTCCACAATGAAATGAGCGAGGCAGCTGACCACTGACGACATACAGCGAGGCCAGCTAAAGATTATGATGAATGTGGCATCTCCACTTTTTAAAGATAAGCCTTTCATTTATGGCTGGAAGTTTCTTGTCCAGTCTTCACAAAGTGCCGTTCCACCTTCCACACATACTGTGCCCAAATTCAGACTGCATACTCGCGTGTGATTCATGGTTTAACGCGACTGTTAAACCAGTAGGACCAGTACTAATGTGTCAGTAAACAGGTTAGGTAAAGAGCATGGTAGCCACTTTCCACCTTGCGAGGTAAATGTGGGTGTAAAGTGTACCTCTGACCAAATCAAAAGGTCGCTCTCTCCCTTCAGGACCAAAATAACACGTGTCATCCTGATAGTAATCCCATCTGCTCTGAGTGATTGCCGCATTTTTTTTTTTTTGACACTAGGCACACGGAGCCAGGTATGGATTTATGACAGAATTGGAGAGTGTCATTTCACAGTTCTGTAATTAATTTCCCTTGCTTCTCTGTGCCTGACATCTTCTTTGTTTCCTGGGGGCACACAGGGCACGGCAGATAGAGACACGAAGCAGATGAAGAGTATTTTAAAAGCCTTTTCGAAAAATAAGCCAATTTCTACACAGGAGCTTGGAGTTGCCTGCGCATGCTAGTCTCTCACTTTGTGAAGAGACTGGATAGCCAGTCACAGATGCACAAGACATTTGTTGTTGGGGGGGGAGGGGGGGGTTACCTAACAATAATATACACACTCAAGACACTATGGAAGTCCCTCAATAAGGACAGACTCGTTTCAAAAAGTACTGAAATCCCAAGTAATTTAAACAATTTGACTTTTTCTGACTTAATAATAATAATATTCCAAAATGCGTGAAGGGAAGAATCATTGTATTAAGAAAAGCGTCTCACACTACAGCGTGCAAAAAGCACTAACAGACACTAAAAAAGTAACTCACAAATGAGAGTGTGCAGCAAAACCACTATATAATCCATATACAGGGCTACATACAGGGCTACACTCAATGTTTGGTCACTAACGGGTTTATTTTGCTTCCTAATTAACTGGTATTAAGTCGCTACAGGACTGCTTGTGTCCTGTGGGGCTAGATCCTTCCCAGTGTTGTCTGCAAGATGGCTTCGTGCTACACAACCGTTCCGAGATGTTTCAAAGCAGCTCCCAGACTGTGTGATATCCACCATTATTGAACATATAGTGCATGTGCTCTGCATTGCCATGTAATATCAGAGAATGAAAGTGCACCACCTTTATTTACTTTGCTGCAGTCGGCCCATATCTCATTTCTCTGTAGCAAAGAGGCTTTTTACACTTTCTCTGTCTGTTATTAAACTATCATACAGGAACAAGTGAAAAAAACAAGAAATACTCAATTTTAACCTGAGTACCGGTAAACACAAACTTGGAAACTTCAACTGTACAAAACAAACAAGTTGCCCTGTATATTTTTCATTACCAGTCTCAGCATATAAACACTGACAAATGAGTGCAATTCACGTTATGAAATCATAACGAGAAAGAATGCATTCAGTACTGTTTTACGGCAGGTTCTTCACAGGTCACGGTAAAGTGTGTGTCTTTTCAGGAAAGGAACACAAAGCCCTGTTAAGTAAAAAAGCCAAACCAAGGCCGAGGCGTGTTATAATTATCTTCAGCCACAATGTAAATTATACAACATTCTGTTGTTTATACAAAAACACATTTCCTATGACTATATGAACTGAGGGAAATGAACAGATCAGCGGAGACAGTATGTGAAAACCCAGGTATTTCTGAGATCTTTGTTGCTTTTTGCTGCTTCTAGTAAGTCTGTGACCCTCGTCTTCCTCACATCATTCCCTTTCGTTGTCCTTGTGCTGTGACACACACACACACACACACACACACAGTGTTTTCCTCGTGTCTGATTGTCCTGGCCTCCAGTAGCATGTGAGGCAGACGTAATGGAGTTTAGCGATAAGCAGAACCTCGGCAAAATAAGGAAAAAGGCTGCACGCAGAACAAGCTGCAGCCAGTATCAGAGGAGTGAGCCGACCGTCGGAATGTGTAGTGTCATTAACGTGATGATGATTTGGCGGGTCGTCACGGCAACGAGTGGGACTCTGGTGACGGAAGGCAGAGGGGATTATCTTAGATTTAATCAAAAAAGATAAACGGTTAACAGCGGGAGACACAGGTTGTGTCCTGGCATTCCTCTTTTAGAACGTCAGCAGCATTGGATTAAAAAAAAAAACAACTACTTATCGTGTTAATGTGAACCAGCTGAAAGTCAGGACAAATTTTGACGGGTGTAATAATCACTGATACCAAAGAGGGAAAAAAAAAACATTTTCTCTCATGGCACCTTAAAATTATTAAAACACAACATCATTATAAATCAAGTCTTCACTCATTTATCAGGAGAGACTTGGGCATACCCCCTTGTCAAATACATCATTCACATGGGTGCACCGTCTCATTTTACAAGTGATCGAAGCTGCCCACGTTTGGTCATTAATGAAACCTGGAAATCAGCAGGACTGGAGCAATCTTTATCTTCAGTCTGCTGAACTTCATATCACGAATGTAAAGGGAGAAAACCTGAACTGAAACATACAGCTTACTGTCAAAGACATAATTGTTGTCATCAATGGCTCAAAGAGTCCCGGAAGAGATCAGTGTTTTACGGTTTGGCTGATTTCACACAACCTGGAAACGAGTGGCTGAAATGGGTGTGGTGAAACATAAGGCGCAGAAGGGGTATACTGGTTAGCGTCCAGGTACTGATCTCTATTGGACTTCTGTGTTAATCAGTGATCAAGTTTCTCGCAGACTGAGAGAGGGAGAATGCAAGTAGGTTGGAAGCATACACTTTAGGCACAACAAAACAATACGGGCTCTACTGTAAAACAGGTGAAAATAGCAGTTTCTCCAATACTAGGGCTTAGAGATAGCCAAAGGTGTGAATGATAAACATTAAGAGCTGCTACGTTAGTAGTGATAAATTTTAATCATTTGCTTTGGCAGACCTTTACATATTTGACAGGGCAGACGTCAAAATATTTCACACACTGGATTGTTATTCTAAATGTAGTAATAAAACACATTCATTATTGTCAAACAACTACAAGATTGATATTGATTTAACAAATTAATCAACACCTATGCAGAAATCAGATATGAGGGCCAGATGTGTTTCTGTATAGCAGAATTTCATTGCCGAGATAAAAAGTAGGGAGAGTGACCAATTTATTCATGAAGGCCACAAGATTTGTAAACAGAAACAGCAGGCAAAAAGACAAATCATTGCATCCAATGCAGAAAATAATGGAATTGAAGAAAAATAACTCACCATACTGAAATACATAAGTCTTTCTTTCCAAGCCACACCGTATTGAAATATGAGCATGTTTTTGTGGGAAAGGAGCTATCCGAGAAGACAGCAATGTACACGATCGTGGTCACATTTGCTGACCTCCTGTCACATCTGGACGCCTATTGCCAACAAATGCTACATATTCCAAGTTCATTAGGGCGAGTGTAAGACCTGCTGGTACTGTGCTTACAGGGTGGTCCTATATAAGCACAGAGCCCGTTTGGCCTACTCTCTGGGGGAGGGGGTGCAATCTGATGGAGCAAAAACTGCATGGAGCCTGAAGCTAAGAGTCAATGCTAACAAAGGAGAATAAAAGATAATAAGGGGCAGTCATTTTAGACAAATGACCTTTACCAGGCTTGTGTGCATCCCACGCAACATATTCAACCTCTCGCACCTTCACAATTTGCTTAGCGCAAACTCACCGTGAGAAGGTAATAACTTTCATGAATTCTCAACTGCTCCGCGATCAAGGTTTATTCCGTGAAAAAGGGTGGGGGTGTAGCCGCCGACTTGTGTATAGCAGGCCCTGATTAAGATTTGGAATGCCTTCTGCCTCTTTAAAGATATACTGTGACAAATTACAGATGGCTCCCTCGCACGATAAAGGCAATACGATTTATGCATTATCCGAGCATTGCGAAAAGTGTACATACAGGCCTACCTATCAGAAGCACACGAGACTGGATCAAATTAAACATCTGTCTTGCTTCAAACGCAGGTGTAATACCTCAGACAAGCAACTGAAGAGAAAACCTGATCGCTGGCTCTTGTGTAACGCACAAAAACGAGGGTCTGACATCTTTTCAGAAAGGCGGTGCAGAGACGGTTGGTGAGGCACACTCCGACGGCACATGTAGACCTGATGAGCACCGCATCACTCCATCCGTCAGACTGCGATCCACACAGACGCTGTATACACGCTGCAGACGCACCGCGAGCCCTGAGGAGGCCCAGGATGGCGGGTACGCCCAGCACGGAACAAACTCACACTCCTCTGTTCCTGTTAAAAACCACCCGTTTGGAGGCATTTTCATGCCAATACTGAACACTCAATCACCTCCTTAGCTTTGGAGTATAAAAACTTAAAGCCACCGAAAATATGTGAGGCTTGTCCAGAAGAAAACTTCCCTGAATCTTTCAAGTAAACACAGCCAGGCAAGAATTGAATTTGCTTCTCGGAGACTCGGCACATCCTAAAATCCTATTCCTTGAACCAGAAATTCCACCTGACCCTTTTGTGCAGAGTTGCTATGCAACCTTGTTATCTCTCAGCCTCACACCTTGAGGTCTGACAAGAGCTGGCCAGTCAAGACTTCCTGTTACCTTGAAGTTCACCTTGGGGCTGTGTAGAGAAAAAAAAAATCCAAGCGACCTACAATTTTACATCCTTCAGACAGTCTCAGATTAATTTTCCACAGTTAAGTTATCGACAGCAGCAAAACTTAAAGCACGTTGGCTTCTTCAGCAGTCAATTATTTATAGGTACAAAACCAGCAGAAAAAAAATGTGAAAATGCATATAAAAATTATGTTTTATTGCACAAGCAACAGGTAGGCTCCTTCAGGGAAATAAAGAGCTTAAAGCAATTTTAACATACCATAATGGAGCACAGTGTCATCTCAATCATATACTACAGAAAAGTCAGGGGCTGGACACGTGAAACTAAATTCTACTGAAATAATGGTGTGTGTAAAAGAGATTTAAATGCTTTCAAAAGTGGCCTGTTCCATTGTCAATTACTTTATCAGAAGGTAAAAATCCAGCAATTTTCTGTTACAATTATCTTGGCTGATCAAAACTTTAAACCATTTTTGACAAGGAAAAAACGATTTTATTCAAGAAGCCCTCAAACTTCAATGTCTTTGACACATCCATACAATAAGAGCGTTTTATTTCAGATAAAAAAGGCTAGCATTTCTTTTATATTTGTCTCACGCCAAGTATGAACAAATTTTTAATATATTACACACACAAACCTTCACAGCATTTACATTAGGAGAGAGTTCTGCTAGTCTGTTTTTCATCCCAGTGTGGACAGCCTGAACTGAATTTCAAACAGGAACATACACTTTTATTTAACAAAAAATATATATATTTTTTGCTTAAGGTATAAATGCTTTTTAAAACTCAGAATGACATCTGCAGTAACAGTAAATATTGAAGAAATGGAGTAAAATTGGATATTTCTTTTGCATACTTATGAAATTTGCATTTCAGGCCTAAAGATGTTTATAATGTTACAACACAAACCTGGAGCATTTATTTCTGGAACAAAGCCGTTTGTTCAGCTTTGTCTCCTCAACTTCAGCATAAATTTCGTCTCAAATGAGTGGCAGGTGTTTCTAATAGCTCTAGTGTTCCCTTAATTGTGCACACGTAAAACAACCGAGAATGGGTAGGAACCATGGAGACCGGCTCCAGAGACAAAGTTTAAGTAACAGCTATAATCCAAGGTGAAAAACCAGAGAACCGACTTCTGGAAAAGCAAGCTATTACAAACCTCAGATAACAGGAAATACAACTGAGATCTCTCATGACTACTCCGCTGTTACATTTACTTAGGTTGTTGTGACCACTGTAGATCCTTCATTAAAACCCACAGATCACCATATGAGCCATCTCAGAGCCACGTTAGAGAGAGGTCTCTGCAGATATTATCTGTGCATCTTTGTCGACAGGGAAAGGGGATGGATATTGTCTGCGACAACGAACGAGGTCACATGCAAAGAAATCGGGGGGGCTCCTCCGGTGTACCAGGTCACTGTTCCACTCAGGATGACTCAGAGCACTTACCCAGCCCAAGGAGTACGGACCTTACACGGCCCATGTGAAGGCGGTACCTGGGAAACAAGCTGGCAAGCCCCGTTCTTTAAGAGAGAAGAGGATGCTTTCTACAGCACGCAACCATTACATTTCCATGATTTCCATGGGAACAGACGGCCGTTATGACACGACCCGAACACGACTCGAAACATAACTAACAGGGAACTAATCATGGAAAAGCACACTCAGGGACAGCCTTAATGGTGGTATCAGGGAAACACAATGTTCCAAATGTGAAAACTATTTCCACTGGACAGGTCAGCGCTATAAAATCCTTTGAACAAGCAATGGCATTTGGTTGACAACAGAAGAGTGCTTAATTTAAGGCCAACCTGCTCTATTTTCTGTTACTGTATAAAAGCCCTTAAACACACAACTGAGCTGAGAGGTGCGTTACGCTCTTTGGCCTGTGGCCACCTTTGAAGTCATAACTCAACTCCAGAGTCTTAAGTGGACATGTTGACCTGCTCCGCTGCAGCTGCTTAAATTACACTTACAAAAATTCATATAGTTATCTACAGCACATGAACCTTCCTGAGGGCTGGTGACCCTTAAACCTTCCGATTTCAGTGGAAAAGATCTCACAAATGCTCAGGCCTTCTGATCTCTTTGTTGGAACAGATCCAGGTGTTCTAAGAATGACACGTCTGTGGTCTCCTCTCCAATCTTATTCCAGTGCAAACTCAAGGTGTGGTCTCCGTCTGCTGTCCAGCCAGTGTGACTGAGACACAGTCCCCTTCCCCTCAGATGTGTACCGATATATTGGTGAATGACAAACTGTAGTGAGTTGGATATGTCATTGACATAGAACCCCACCACCTCTGCAAACAGTCAGTTTCACAGAATTCAAGGACAGATACCAAGTAAAACATAAAACAAAATGGAATGATTCAAAACCCTTCTTAACATATATTCAATACAATACAGCACAGAGACAACAATTTAAAGTCGAAATGGATCAATTGTATTGCGTTTTGTAAATAAATGATTATTATGAATCTGATGGCTGCAACATGTTTCAAAGAAGTTGGGACAGATGCAAGAAAACCATGAAAAAGTTAGAAAACTGACTGCACTACATGTCAAGCTAGTGTAATATATATATATGAAATATACTGTATACATATAAAATTTATTTAAAGATAATGAAGATAAACAAAAGCAATAACAGTTCAACTGGCACTGCTCATAAAAGACATGATAATGTTTGCACAATGTTATTATGGAAAATATTAGCAGAGTAAAAGATTAGCTTTATTTCAGGAACATTATATGACAAAGGAACCATGAAAGACAAACTCACCCACACAGACACAAACGGCAATTAAGTATCCCCAGTTCAGTCAGCCCACATGAATTTGGGCTGTGTGACGAAACTGGTATACCAGAGACAACATGCTAACTCAGCACGCTCAGCGTACAGACCTGGTGCTAATCAACAATGTTACTGTTACAAGGCAGGAAAGCTGAGGCGAGGTCCAATTGCAGAAACAGAGATTTATTAGGGGACAAAACAAAACCAAGACCAAAAAGTAACAACATGCAAATAAAGCAGAAGACTAACACTAACAAACAATTCAACAACTGGCAACATACTGACACACAAGGTGATCTTAAATAAGGACATTAATAAGACACAACTGGTAGGGACTAATACACTTAAGAAACTGAACACATGGGCATTTGGGGGGAACAGCGACACCTAGCAGACATGGGAGGAACGACAGGCATGGGCATGACAGTTATCTACCATGCCACACACCTTTCTAATGCCAGGAAGGTTTAACATTACATATTTATTTACTTCATTCTTTATACAAACACTGACATTTGCAGTGCGTGTTTACTGAGAGAGTAACCCTCGAGAGTGAAATTTGCATCTTTTACAAATCCTGACATGAAACAATGACTAATAATTATGTTAACGAAGGAAAGCAATTAGCAGCACTCAACAACTCATTAGAAAACTCAAACGTCTGGTAACACGGTGTTCAAAGCATATTTATCTTCTGTTTTCTATGGGTATTAAAAAGAGTTTGATAAAAGCAATAACATGAACGGCTCCCTTACGACATCAAAAAATAACGTGCTCATTGTTTAATTGCTGCTTTTAACTACTTTTAAATTGTGGCATATCTTTAAGTTTCCACTTCTTTGGCCAGTTCAAATTTTTACTCCCCTTGAAAAAGTGGTCTTCCTCACTGTGAAGGCAGATCACCTGATTTCTGCAATTTCTTGTGTAAAGCGCTTTGATGCAAATTGCTGTGAAAGGCACTATATAAAAATTAATTTAATTGAAATGAATTGGCCATTTCTCCAAGCACTCAATGGTTACTTAGGCATGAACACCAACCAGCTTTATTAATGCTCTCCCACAGACTTACAAGCTAGCTAGAAACAGCAATCTGTGCTAAAACCAGTGCTGCAAAAACACGGCCTCACAGTCCCCACTGCGCACTGAGGCCACGTCGCTCCATCTAGGCTTTCTGCAGTTAAAAAGATCTCAGCTCAGCATCGCACCATCATAAACAGTACAAAAATACCAATATTAAATAGTGGAACTGCCATATGAAGGCATAAAGGTCACGTCCAATGAGCTACAATATTAAATATTTATACAGATATTATATCTAAGATTTCACTACCAAACGTGTCCATCGCATTTAGTGCCCCTGAGGGAAATCATGAAAAACACAAATTAGGTTCCTACAGCCAGGCACAGGATACATTGTGCATTGTGGCAGAGGCTACAAGCAGCAACCCAAGGCCAGCTCAAAGGCAGCCGCTGGACACAGCTAACAAGACTTTAAGCAGCACGGTACTGACCAGACTAGTTGATTACAGTGTTGCAGCTCCATTGCATGGCTTTGGACATCTTCCAAAAAGGAGCCAAAATGTGATGTTTAAAGGTAAAGCGCTATGATATTAGAACATAGTGAGAATGCTAAATAAAACAGGCTGCCATTATGAGCAGTCAGGCAGCCGCACGATTTTTCCTGAGGAACTTCTGAAAACCCGTAGAAGTCATATAGCTACTGGCACAATATGCTTTTACAATAAAAATGGATGAACGAGATGCAAGCTTAATACACATGCATACGCCCGAGTTAACCTGACCCAACCAAAAATTATCCTAAATCAAAATACATTCATTATTGGAGTCCGTGGCAATACTAATATAACAGTTCAATTTACAATGTTCCTACAAGTTGTTGAAACTATTTTGATATCCTCATTAGTCTTGTATGTCGTTGGGTGGAGATAAAATTGAAAATAAATGGTTCGCTATCCACACTAATTATATTAATAATATTTTATAGATCACAAATAACAGAACAATGCTTTGAAGACATAAGATTAGCCATGCAAATACCTACATCTGATAACATACTTAATATAAGACAATCTGTCCCTTCTGAGTAACAGAATACATTTTTATGAAGTGCTACATAATTTTTTTTTCTTTTTTTTTTGCATCCATGGGGAGGAAATGCTAATGGCAACCCAGTTACCAGCTAGCTCATAGCTGTGATGTGGACTGTATATTCACACTTACTGACAAAGCATAGAGCAATGTGTTTCAAGGCAACTTATGTTATCCCTGAAACATTTTGCATGACTAATTAAAGTGTATCACCTACGTACAACACGCATTACAACCACCGCAGATTGTGAGATAAAAATGTGGGGATAAAACTCAGGGAATGAAAGTTTTCTGCTGAGTACACTGCCTTATCCAAGGTACTCCTATCTGTCTGCGCAGGTTAACCTGTTCTCTGATGACATCCGTCTTTGCAGAAATCTTAAAGTATTCATTTGTCAAAGACCAGTGAATAAGAAGCTGAATGTTAGGTACCAAACAAAGCACCCATTTCCTCAAAAGAGCTATACAAATACATGTAAATAGCACCATATTTAAACAGTTTCCCTCATAATATTTTAAAAGATTTTTCTATGATAACTTCTAAATACAAAAGTCTTCATGTAACAACAATAAAAAGTAGCAGTTAAGGATGACAAAAGTCTAATGGGTTTTTAGCATGAATTTTCCTCTACTTCTGTGGAACTTTTAAAAGTCATCAGAACAACATACACATCTAAAAAAACATAAGACCTTATTCAGGAAGAAACTGTCATAACTCAGGACAAATGTCACTTTAAACAACAGCTTCTTTATGTTCAAGGTAATCTCCAGGGTGATTTCACATGTACATGTGGAATTTGCACATACAGGGGTAACTGTAAGTGCTCCAGTTTCCTCCAAAAGTGGAAATAATTTTGGCTGAGGTGAAGTGACAAGTCTAAATTGCCTGCAAAGTACGAACGCTGGAACCCTCTCATTATGAAATGGCTATTACTGTGCAGTAGAGATGGGTTAATTTGACCCATCATACTTTAAAATGGTGGTAGAGGAAATAATGATTTTTTTTTGGTTACAGACAGGCAGTTAAATGATAGTGTAATGTTATCAGTGTTTTGGTGTGTGCATCGTTTACTTGGACCTTTTGGCTCACTTCAAGAGAAATGCTGACATTTGGAAAGGTTTTAAAATGTTGCCAAAAGAGGATGCTATTCTCACACACACACACACACACACACACACACACACAGAATTTTTCTTCAGGACAGTGCCGAAAAAAAACAAAAACTGACTCTGATTTCTACCTCTGTTTAAACAGCAAAGGCCCATTTAGGTTTATAAGCAGTAAACAAAAGACAAAACTGGTGCCTTTGAGAAAAATTTGAAGGGTACAATGGCACTTGAAATAATGAAACGGACTCAAACACAGACAAAAATGACAGTGCTTATGAATAAGTCAGAAGAGCCCAGTGTGGAGGTGCTCAATTTTAATGGCATGCTTCTGTGTGGCTCCAGAGGCTGATAACATTTTCATCAGTGGAGCAGAGGAGAGAGAAGGTGGGGCAAGCCAGGGCCTCACACAGACAATACGTCCACGTGGCACAGCTGTGCTGGAGGTGAATCTGTCTGGGTGGCCCGGGAGCAGCCAGGGGCGTGAGGTCAGAACAGCCAAGCGCAGTGAGGTGCTAACACGAAAACTGCAGGTAGACGGGTTGGGCGACCCCATGTGGCATTTCCACTGACGAAGCGGCACACGCTTCAGACTGGTGCAACGAAAGGGACTGTCTGATCACTCAACCGTGAGAACCAATGAAAACCGCTCTTTAATTTGCAAGGGCTGAAAAAAAGTCACGAGGCAAAAGAGCAGCGAAAAGTGAGAGCGAGTGGTATGAAGTGACGGCGGACTTCACGGTACGTACAGGCTGCAGATTGATAGCGGTCGGCTGAGCGGAGAGGGCCGGTCTATTGATCACAGTTAATGGCGAAACAGCTGGCGGACATGGAGAAGAGAGAGGCACTCAGCCGGCCCCCGGCCACAGGAGCTGGCCTCGCCCTCGCTTCCTTCTAATTGATTAGACAGGCCTGCTCTGGGCCTTGCTATGAGGGAGAGTCAAGCAGGCCACACTTAGCAAAACCATCTGTGATTTGACACAGGTGACAGCAGTTCAGCAATGCACTTGTAATGGCTAATTTCCCCCCACCGAACTCCTGATGTTATGGTTCAACTCATAGGGGTGGGTTAAAACAGAGAAAAGCCAAAAATCCATCTTGATTTGCCATTGTGCTTTTAAAAACAACACTTCCTTGAACTGTGACAGATAATTAAGTTTTTCCCCCCTGATCTGAGGAATGAATCCATCTTGTCCTCAAAACGTCTAACAGATGACAGCCATATTACTTTTACACAAAACTTTTGTGTATAAGTAATGAGATCCACAAAAAATGAGTTGGGATCCCTCTTAAAACTTCCTCAGCCAGGCTCAAAATGCCCAGTTAACATACTGAACATAGAAGCACCTCATTAAGACTTGAGAAACGTTGGAGCTGTTTCAGCACTGCTTCCTGGGCACCCCACTTGGGACGCACTTTTTCTGTGTCCCTTCCGGACCCTTACTGTTACTTTGCGCATTCCGGTATTTTCTTAATAATCCAAATACTTACATTTAATAGAAAAGGTAGAAGTAAAAAAAAGTGACCAACTTTCAGAGATTCACAGGTCACAAAACAGTGACACATGTTATTTATACAAGCTGCTGACATATAGGACAGCAGGGACCTGTCATTTTAATTAGGAACAGAAGACGTGCCCAGTGCATCCCACTTTTACTGCATTATACCCAATTAATGAGCATTTCCCAATTTAGAATTTCCTTATAGGATGTTGTTACCCCAGAACCAGCAAGTCTAAAATGGAGAAAAATTAATTATACATGAAAATAACATTATAAGTTTTGTTGATTGTGCATGCTTCTCTTTGCTGTTTCAAAGAGAAATACGAAAACCACATCTTTTAATCTGCATAATGCTCACATTTACTGAGTGAAACCAGGAAACAGAGATGGTGTGAGCATGTTAAGTGAACCTTAGGTGTTGGGCTGGCCACCTTTGTGGGCCGGACTGCGGGGCAGCTATGCCCACGGGGAGCCGGCGACGTCGTTCAGCGGCCCCATGCTGAGCAGTGGCAGCGCTGCGGGCCCGTGAGGTACGATCTCAGACATGGGGCGACCTCATGGATTACTGCCAAGTTCAAAGAATGCCCGCTGCCAATGGGCGCTGCGAGCAGCACTTCTCCGCGGTGTCGCCAATCATTCCCCTGCTTTGCCGCCCTCCGCTTGGCTGACGCGAGCTAATGAGTCCTGTACCCCGCGAGAACGACCACTGGGCAACGCCTTTTGTTTCCTTCAAGGGTTCTTGAGGCCTCAAAGCCCACATTTTCCTAAAATAACTCAAATTATATTTGTTTCTGCCAGTGGGCTGCATCCAGCCTGGCTTGTATGGTCTTACGGTCAGACACTATGGTAAAATTCTCATGAAATAGAACAAACTCTTAAAAAGAAAAAAAAACACCAGTGTGAGATTCAATGAACACATACATATTTTAAATGAGTATACTTCTTAAATAATGATTAGACAGAAGAACTGTAAGGATGCGAAATTACAACATCTATTTATTAAAGCTGGGTGGTACCACGGGCAAACAACTTACATAATTGAACCACTGGAGTGTTTTAGTACAACCATTTATCTGATGGGTTCTTCCCCCATTAAATTGTGCTGCTTCTGGTTATAACAGCACTGAGCCGCATCCTTTTTAGTGCAGGCAAAATGCTCAGGTCCTCTAAAGCTACACAAACAAGTTCTGAAAGCGTGTTTATGCTACAAAAGTAAATCACATAATTACTTTCATCAAAAAATCACATCTGCAGGCGCTATATACTTATCATGCTGAGTTTGCCAGATTTTATGCTGAATTGCACTACTAACAGTACACAGGTCAGTCATGCAGCAAATCAACAGAGAACTTGTGTTAAATTAAAATCCCCTGCACCCCGACTTCCTTATTCAGTGAGTATGGCTTTGAAGCAGCAACAATAATGTTGCACTGACTGAGGCGTCCCCTCACGGCCATTCTCAATTGGACCAGCTACAGACAGCCTCTCTTGCACAACAGATGGGCCGCTGATGGAGATTTGCATATTTGACACGAGACTCATTTGCATACACCAAAACTTGAACGGAACTGCCAACATCACGAAATGTCAGGGAAGCTCAACAAAAGGTACCTGAAAAAGAATTGTTGGAATATGTAATAAAACTTACACTAGTCAAAACGCAGCCGCAGTTGGAATTTTACATTTTAAATGTACATGTGACAGCAGATGAGGGCATGTGAATATTTTTTTTTACTACTTCAGCTGATAAATGTTACACCAAAAAATGAAAGGCCTAAATGTACATCAGAGCAGCCTTTGCTACTGGCCTTGAAAAGTTGTTCTTTTCGCTCTCAATCAAGCATAATATAAAAGACGAAGGGCATCTGGTCATTTAAATACTAAATTCACTGGCCTAGAATGGACATTTAGAGTTCTAATGACCTGAAGCACATTTCACATAATGCTACTGTGTTGATCCGTTCCTCCTTAACCTTAACACTGTAATTCTTATTCAGGGATGAGGGATGGGTTAACTTGGATCAAAACATTACCCTTGGATACATGAGCATGTTTTTCATTTATTCATATTCCAACAACTTACCACAGATAGAGCCATGAGAGGCCTGAAGTCTATGCCAAGCTGGATAGGGCACAAGGCAGGGCACTCCCTGGACGGTGCCAACCCATCACAGGGCACAACATTGCTTTCTCCCTATATGGGCAATTTAGAGCCCCCAATCCATCTCTGCTGCATGTCTTTGGATGATGGGGGGAAACCAGTGCGTCAGGGGTAAACCCACACACACACAGGGAGAACTTGCAAGCTCAACACATACAATGCTGAGAGCCAGATTCAAACACACACAACCCTGGAGATTTAACACAAAACAGAGACATTGAATTTTAATTCCACACCACACCAGCACCCTCTAACAGTATCTCTATTCATGAAAAAATATTTGGCAAGGAGAGGAACAAAAAAAAGCCTTAATAACCAACCAACCAAAAAAAAAAAAACATGATATAGTACAAAACTATGATAACTAATAAACATCTTTCAGATGTTGCCTACCTGTTCCCACAACAATGACAGTCTCTCTTTCTGTGAATAACGGAACTGTGAGGAAGAAGCGTTAAGCAAACAAAAAGGGACTGGTGGGGGGGGGGGGGGACTAAATTATGGATGATGACAGTATTCCGCTCACAGCTTTGATCATGCAAAGCCAGCAAAAATCAATCTGTGCCTGCTCAGGAGCACTGGAGGGAGCTGACTAAGTGCCAAAAGGCTCCCAAGCCAGCTCTGCATTCCAGCCATGCGCAGAGGGGACAGCAGTGTGCTACGGCGGACATCTGCCAAGGTTAGCCTGGCGAGGGGAGACCGCCTCCCGTCACCGTCCCTAACTACGGCCTCGCACTCAGACCTCTGTTAGACGTGCAGCCGTCGCGGGGAAGCGTGCCAAACCCGACGGCATTTGCACGGCAGCGTGTAATGAATGCTGACCTTTGCCTTGGCGTGACTCACCGAACTGTTGCACGCAGTCTCGGATAATAAGATCAATAATGGCGCGTCAGTGTTATTTAGCCGTAACCCGTGTGAAAGATTGCCCTGTAACTTTCTGCACCACTTGTGTGTGCTGCATCACATATTTGCCTTTTGATCTTGTCTCTGTGTATTTTGCAAGAAATTCTATTTCAATCGACCACTATGATTATAACTTTAATTATGTGAAGTTATTAATAAGCAGAATACACAGACATTGGTAATGCAAACTTTGTGAACATTTATTCAAAAACACTAGTCAACACTTATAGGATCATTATAGGAACAGCATCCTTAGGTAAAATTCACAATGTAGCTAAACATTGCCATGCATCAGCCAGTACTGTGTTATTGTGATCCACTGTACAGAAAAAACTATCCTCAAATCAATATTTATGATCAAAACAACCAGGCAAATTTAATTTCAAATAATAGAAAAAGTTGTCAAACAGTAATTCTCCTGAAGGGAGAATCACAACTGATAAAGCAGCTAAAAACGTCATGGCTGGATTATCTAATTGCTTGATGAAAGAAACTTCCATGGAGGGGGGGGGGGGAGTACGCATGACAAAACCAGGCCGACATGGACTCTTCTGGAAATTATGAGAAACATGCTAGTGAGATTAATCTCTTCTGTACATAATAAACACTTGAGGTATAATTAACTTTTCAAACAGAGCAAAGCAGTGCTTTGTAAATGTCACTGACAAACACAGAGCTTTATTCCTTTGTATTCATTTTCAATTTATTTTTATATAGTGCCTTTTACAACAATGTGCCTTAAAGCGCTTTACGAAAGAAACCGCAGAATTTACAGAATAACAGCAATATAAATAAATACAAATAAAGCCAAACAGCAGCAGAGATAAGGAACAAAAACCTCCACAGTATGGAGAAAAAAAACCTTTGAGGGCTCAAGGCTGACTGGCTGCCCAGCTCCCCCTGGGCCTGCTAACATTACAGAAAAAACTAGTAATTGAAACTATGAATGTAAATACCACTATATAGTCCTCCTTTGCTCCAAGTGTTGAAGTAACTCTTAACAGGCTCGTGTCGTCCATCGGGTGAAGGCTTCATCCAAGGGGTACACTAGGAGTCAGCAGCTCTAACAAGGCATCCCGCTCTGATGGTGCCCAGGTGGACACCAGCTACATATATGGTCTTCTGTATAGCAGATCAAGAAGTAGTTCACGAGGAACCTGAACAGAACCGTAGTGCACGTCCCCTCAGAAGACCAGGAGGAAACAGCTCTTGCCCTGCATGAACATGATGTGTTTTTATTCATGGGCATTACTTCCATATGTGAACGGTGATCTCCTCTCAACACCACCCATGGCTCTGCTACACAGATGTCCACTGCCTTTCTTTAAAGAAGGCTGTGGGTATCATTGCTAAATGTATCAGGTAAAAGTCTACTGTACATGTGGACCCATGTATGTCTGGGACAAGTGTACAGCTTTGCATAACATGAAATTTCTGAATCTACATAATATGCCACTTGTGCTGGACTGGTTAAGACATTATTTAAGCAAAGACAAAGGCAAAAATAACTTAAAACCCAAGATTAATTTAAAACTTCAGCAGCGAGAACGGTGCAAAAAAGAAATCCCTAGAGCTGGTGTAATATAAATACTCATGAAAAACCTCGGAACGTGTAATTAAGATAATTTATCATCATTTGACCTTTATACTACAGGCTAACAAAGGGCTTTCTAACTATGCTGTCTTCCTTCTAGCAGAAAAATAGCACACAGAGCTACTTTAGCAGACTACTTGATAACACAACAAGAAGTGCATTAGGTGAGATTCACAAGACGGTATCAGCCAAACCCACAAAGGAAGCAAGGCTCAAAAAGTCTACCCCAGAAAACTAAAGGAAGCTCCTGTTACTGAGTACACTGAACAGAGGAAGAAGCTAAAAAGATGGAGCCCCACTGGAACTTCTGTCAGAACCAGAACCAAGTATACTGTAGCAGGACAGTGACTGAGACATGCAATCTGAGTTACCTTTTCTCATCCAGATTCATACACCTATACCTGGTTGTTATTAATGGCCAGAATTCTGCACAAACCAAACAATCAGCAACTGTACTAATTTTCTCCTCCCATTTTCTTTACATCATTGTAGCCAATCAGACAAGGAAGCCTGAAAGGACGGACCCATTCCCAGAGGGCAGGCTTTCACTAGCAATCAGAACACATTCCGAATTGCGAAACCAAACGTCATCATCGGAAATATAGGCAATAGTTTAGCAATCCAGAGACGTCCATCTTGAACAAGGGCGACTTGGGGATAACATAGGAGGACAAGGGCAGGAAGGGTCACAGGAACAGGTAAAAGCAGCAGGGGTGAAAACAAACGGCAAAGGGTGAATTCACTGTTTACTATTCGCCATAAGATACGAAAACCCTTTGCACCGCATCAGGGACACGCTGCGGAATAAATAACAGACAGAAGTGGGGGAGGTGTGGCTGGGCGGAGCACTACAGTTTTAAATTAGGATTACAAGAGCTGATGTGCTAAGCAAAAATAAATGAAGTGATTTAGGTTTCTTGCATCCATTGGTGGAATGTGACCTAGTTGTGTGGATGGTGAGGGTGGACTTCTCTCCCCAGCTTCCTCACAGTCCTTCTGTGAACCTACAGGTGCAGCCATTTTGAGGATTTTATACATTAGCATTTGAATAACGTTGGCACGGTGGCTAATCAAAACCTGCAAGTCTTATCTTTGAAAACAGGTTTATTTGTCGTCCTAGCGGTTTGGGTGCCTTCGCTGAGTGGCATCGGGGAGCCATGCAGTCCTGACAGGGATGTTCAGCCCTGGGAGGAAGCAACTACCAGCCCAGCCCCATTCACCTCCCTATGCTGCTTTCAAGGCTGGAGGACACAGGACCATATGCCTGGTCCATCTGGTTGGAGGTTTGAATGAGCTTCCCCCTGTGCCCTCCCAGGAGATGCCACCCAGTACAGAACCCCCCCCCCAGTGTGTACTGAAGCCCAGCCAAGAAGAGGAGCAGTAGAAGGAAGCGCTTTGCCTTTTTAACTACAGGCAACACATTTTTTTTAAACCACATATCTCTAAATGCATTTCATTCTCAGCCCACTGCAACTCATCCACTGAAGGAGATTAAGAGCCACGCATGTCTCTGGGACAGCATTATGCACCTGTGGTCAAGAACTTTAAACACATTTTTATATTTTGAACATTCAGTTAAGAAGGCGTAGCTCTCTGGAATTTATCTATTACTATAAGACATATAGGAGCGTGACATAATGAGCAAGTTGAGAGAGGTCATGTTTGTCATACGTCTAGACTAGGTGATTAAAATTCTGGGGGGATGACAGTGTGAAGTGTTGGAGCTAAAAGCAGGATGAAACATACAACCATCATAATAATAATGAGCTTCTGCATTCCCGCCTGATGCTCTACTCACTGTGCCACCGGGCCGCTGTTTGTAAGACTGTGCCTTAAAGAAAACTAAAACATAAAAAAGCCAATACAAACCTTTAAAACTATCCTAAAGGAGAAATCCATTGCTGTGTTTTCCATTACCTGACTGCGACAGTGCTTTCACCTCATCATGCAGTATGCGGACAGAACGAGGAAATGCAAGTTCTTTAGAACTGACGATAATGATTCAACAAAATGGCAGGTGACACAACTCTCTTCCGAGAGGAAAAAAGGCGGACGGGCGAAACCTCGCCCTGTGTCACTACAGTGAGCAGGTACTGCTTAATAAGAGGCTACGCTAGTAGTTTGTCACACTGTTTGCTAATTTGTTCTCTTTTTATACACTTGGATCCATGCAGCCTTTATCTTTCTCTATGTCAGTCTCTGCGTAATAAGCTGAAATGCTGACCAAGTTTTGCCGTTTCCTCATCTGCAGATTGTTCTGACACACAAGCAACCCTCGCCCACCTCGCCCCTATCTCCCCCCCCTTACAGTAAACCTTCAGCAGACGTGCCCTGTTGACTGGTCCTCACTGTGTCACATAGCAGCTCTGTTCCCACACCCAGTCTCAATGCCTTCTACACACACACACACACACACACTTATTGAAATTTCTGCTGTGTATAATGGCTGACAACCTTGCAAACGGAGCCCCATTAAAACGTTACCAGCATCTCTCTAGGGAAGCAACTTAAGCATGCCAAAATTATCCTGCAAACAAGCTAAACAGATTTAAAAAACATTCATATTGCAGTTTTTTTATTTACTAAAAAAATACGCCTTTACACTTGAGACTGAGAATTTTCTAGTCTGAAATACGAGGCAAAGTAAATGACAGGCGTACGCACAGCTGACAACTGCATACAAAGCAAATCCCCACGCAGTCTGAAGAAGATGAAGATGTTCTGAACATGATTTGTGCTCCGGAAGGCACAAGAAAAGACAGGAAGTGCTCTCCATGAGCACAGATCATGGATGAGGGCGCCTGTGCCACCGTCCCGCTGAGACGCGGGGATGGTGCCTGGGCCTGGGGGATGGGGATTTTGAACGGGTCAGGCTGTGTTTATTTCCTGAGCCACAGACACACCTTCACAACACATGCAGACTACAGGATAACGGCCTCAAATTCAGGAACCATAAAGCCTCATGAACAACCATGGCTACTGACAATGTAAAACCGCACTACTGCTGTCCAACATAAATCCACTCGACGTCAGGCAAGCATTAAATCACCAAGGTGCTGCACGCTTGAACAAAGATGTGAAGACCCGTAGGATTAATGGCTAATAAAACATTTGTTTAAACTGTAAACTTTGGTCCTCACAGTTTTAAGGGCTCTCCATCCAGCCATCACAAGCAAGTCTTCTCCAGAAGCAATTCAAAATCGAAACGAGAACTCAAAAAAATAAAAAATGAAAAAAATACATTCACGTAAGCAGCATAATAAAACGTAATAAAAATATAACCAGCATGTTAAATTTACATCTCCAAACAGCAGTACTAAGGGGTCTGAATGTCACACAACAGTCAGCAAACAGGAATCATAGTTATTTTACAACAGACCACGGAGTAACATTTCATTTTTCTGGCAGCATCCATGACTAACGGCCACAAAGTCTACAAATTTTTACTGCCTGTGAACAGCGGACAGGAAGATTCCCGCTACATCAGTTGGCATGTACGAACGACTTTTCATTGACCCAGTTTTAGGAACATGTTCCATGATTGGAATACAACTCCTTTACTCTGTCACGTAATCCTTAACGCTGTGCCGCAAATGTGCTTAGACCTAAAAAAAAGCCCTAAAACAGCCTGCAGAACACAGCATGCTTAGCGACTTTGGCGTGCTTTTAAATGAAAACAAATAGAGAAGCAAATGATTTAAAAGCAACAGACATGAGAACAATTAGCCACTCCTCTCGTCTGATTCATGCTGTAATTTCATAGGATGGTTACAAATGGGTGGCACACTGGCTATCTCTGAACGCCTGTTCCAGCTGTCTGAGAGCTTACCAATCATCTTCCTGGGCATCCTTTGAACCTGTGCTACCTACACTCAACTCACCATCCTCACTGAAGTCTAGTACAGTCCTGCCAGCCTAGCATTTCCTTCAGAAGCACAACAAAAGTGTTCAAGGACTGTGTCCATCATTCCAGGAGACTGCTGTTCTGAGACCTGACGATGAGCCTGGGAGATGTATTCTTGCCCATTATTGGTGGTAACTGTAAATAAATACAGCACTTCTTCATCCCACAAGACCGCACCAACCTAACCAATCAGCTAACATTCTGAAAGCTCTGGCTCATTAAAAGTTACTCTCTGACATTTAGGCATGTAAATGGACAACTAATGGAGTGTGAACCAGCACAAAGTACATATCCGAGTCTGTATGTTCAAAGTCACAAGTTCGTGTCTCAGTTGGACTATTTATTTCTGAACCTGAGGCGCGGTGACGCTCCGATTAACAGAAATTTTGGTAGGCACATTATTTTCCCAACTGCGTTAGTCACAGAAAAGCTAAAATGTTTCTCAAAGGAGTTTTTCCAGTTTAGTTTATCCACTTTTTTACACTATTCACCAACACCACTGTTATTATCCCAATCAACACCAGTATTATTCTTAGCGTTATTATAATTATTAAATGAAGGACTTGTAGCACTTCCTTTGCTTTGGGGCTCTAATCAGAGCACTTCACCATTTCTCCATCCAGCTTCCTTGTTTTCAAATTGTCAAAAACACAGCAGAGAGACTATAACACACCACAATACAACTGTTAACTGGCATAAGTGTATAATGAGAATTTCAAAAGCACAAAATACTTACTGATGTTGCTTCTTAATTTTTAAGTTATGGTGTATTTTTCATCTTTTAATCAATTTCTTCTTAATGGTCCCTTAAATCAGTGCTCCAGATTAAGTATTCTTTCTCATTGGCACCTGTCTGTCTTATTCATTAATTACTGCAATTCGAATACAAATAATGATTATTGGCTTGAACTAAACACTGTTCCTAATTATCCAGACATTTCCTGTTCTGACTCTGTAGTAAGTCTTACTTTTTACTTCTTTTTTTGTAACTCTTATTTTCTCTCATATTAAGACAATTAAGTGCAGACAGATGTAAATCATACCAGTAAGACTGCAGAGAAGAAACGATGTAATTAACATTTAATTAAGATAGTGGTCAACTTTAAATTAATGAATTGGCTGGAAGAAAAACCTGCACCAATGGGGGTCCCACTGAACCAAAACTGAGAATCCAAACTATAAGCAGTACCAACACACCATTTAGACGGGCTTTACCTCTTCGCTTAAACTGTGTTCGCTTTACCGTCTTCCATGCTGACAGGCCTACCTTTAAGAACCTTACTGCTGTCACTGAATGCATTTTATTTTTCATTAAAATTAATGCAACTGCCTCTTAACCAGATCCGCAAAGTCACCTACTGTCAGGGTTGGCCAGATCTTCAAAAACTGGTTTATTCTCTTGAAGATCAGCCCATTTGGGAATAACATGTTGTTACTCCTGGTTTTGGGTTCACTGCATGTTCTAATCCACATTTTAAAAAAATTAAAATATTAATAGAACTGGATTGAATTTGCTGATTAAAGGCACATCGTTAATGTTTGCACTCCTGCTGTGTAACAAATAAAAAAACGTGACAATGTGTTTTGTTGTTAAAGGCTTGCTATGCAACAACCAGCTAGTAGCAGTACGTCTCTTCAGTGTGAAGAAGGAGCAATTGGACAAGCAGAAGGCAGGTATGTGAAACCTCAAGGGGAGGAAACGAGGCTGACCCTGATTACTCATTTACTGTTAGCACTGATTCACGAACACAGGGCAGGAAGTAAACTGGCGCCCGCTGTGGCTAAGGAAACCCTGATGGTAATGACAGTTCGTCAGTTAGCGAGTGGTCCTCCGATTAATTAAAACCAGCAGTAAGAAAAATTTTACAATCTCTTACAAAATAATCTGAACAATCACACGACATAAATGTCCACCTCTGGCTAGCAAAGATTTGGTCATTCTTATGTCAGCAAATTTGAAGAAACCGCATGGAGAAAAAAAAAAAACCCCATCGGTCACAGCTAATTTCTCTACAGCCATAAGAAAAATCTGACATCTATAACTGTCATGCCCTTAACCACTTTTTTAAAATCATCAGCTATTACTTCTTGGTTAAAATATCTAAAATTAAGCTGCGTCATGAAAATCAGCAATTGTGCTGTCACAGGCTGTGGACTCAACATTTTATTCAGCACTTCTCCCAGGCCTATGAAGCCACTTTACAGTCCAGACTCCGTACATAATTGGATTTTTATGAAAATGAATACGGAATTACACAGAGGCAGCCGGTCATGTTTCTACGGTCAACAAAAAGTGCTGCTCCACCAATATCACCGAAGAAGCGGCCCCATTTACGGCTTGACTTGTACCACAGCGCACACTATAAAAATTGATGAGGAAATATAAATGCTTAATAGCATGGGTAAACACACAAAAGCAACAGCAATTCCATTTCAGTCTTATTCATAACAGCCAGAGTCACACCCCAAACACCATGGTAACACGGTCAATCCCACAAGGCGAAGTGCCAGGCACAGCTGAAAATGAAAGTACTCAAACTAAGTAAACACGTTAAATCGATCTGCACAAATGCAACATAAACTGTTTGACTCTCATATAACCATGCTTTGCTGGGTTACACCATATAAAATAATCAAAGCCTGGACATATTTGTAATTTAACAAACTCCTGTTTTAATTTTAATGTAATTTTCTCTATGGCATTTGAGCAGTTATACTCTCAGTTGGACTGTGTTCAAATCTGGATTATAATGCACTCCCGTGTAAAACACGCAGGTGCCATCTGCAGCTTTGCTGTAATATAAAATCTAAACAGCTAAAAATAACATAAGATTCCAGTTAACGTTAGGGTTGGAGTTCAGCCCTGCAAGCTTTCAAAACATCAACAAGTAAATTATCACCCTTCTCTGAAACATAACAGCAGCAAAAACACCACAAATGTAAGAATAAAGACTCAATACATATTTTTTGTTTAATAATTTCAGCAGTTCATGCAAAAACAAAATAGAAAAAGTAAAATTACGCAAACACTCAAAATGAAAATTTAACAGAAAAGCTGTTTATATTTACACATAACCAAACTATGCACACCCCTGTATAAACTGGGCTGGGCCTGCCTCGCCACTGTTCCACAGCTTTGTGAATTTACGTGACAGACTCAGCGCTTACTGCTCTTTCCTGCCAGAACACGGGCTGACCACAACTTCACACATTTTTACCAGGGCATCTATCTATTGTGTGCATCTAGGGTTTAACTATAAAAAGCTGCATTAAAATCAAGATTTTATGGTACTTATATTTTATTTGAGCAACAGGACATAAAAAGACTTAAAGGCAAGGAGATCCATGAGTTACGCAGAAGGGAGATGTGACAAAGCATACGTTCTTCTCTTCTTACCGCTGTCGCATTAGGGAGTCTTGCCACTGCCAAAATCAATATTATTATGCACAAGTACTCCTAGTTCTCACTAAATCCAGAATGGAAAAGAAACCTCACGCTACCTCCGGCTTCTTCCCAAATCCGTAAAGTACCTGTTCAAAAAACCCGGTGACGGAGTTTGAACGCGATCCGGTCGACAGCTCCTCCGTTTGATAAACAGAAGACGTCTGTCGAGCTCAGTCACGTGAGGCGGCTCGTGCCGTCACAGATACAGTGAGACTTAAGCACGAGAACGTGGACGAATTTAATTACCCCATTCCTAATTGGCCTGCATTCCACCACTTCTACAAACAGTGGCCTTTAAAAAGTGTGTGCAGCATGAAACAGACGGATGAACGTCACCTTTTGGAACCAGCAGGTAGAACACTACACGGTAATGTAGGGGCTGATGACACATTTTAGTAAACAGCATTATGATAGCCACCAAGAAAATCCAGCCGACTACAGTATGTAGGAATAAGGGAAAGAAATTTAATAGAAAGTTACATGTCCTCTTTATTTGGTTCATGATCTATCTCATTAAAATACATTTAAAACTGTAGCAACAAATAAGTAGAACACAACTACAATAAATTTCCATAGATAAGCACCTTAGCATAATTACAGCTATAGCCATTCACATATCAGCAGAGCCTGAAGGAGATCAAGGTCCTGATAATGATCTTTTCAGCAACCTTAGGATGAAATGAACCCTCAAGTGGTTTCTTACATTTAAGAATCTTTAACCATAAACTGCCAGCAGTCTAGGATTATAAAAATGCAAATAATTGTATAGCATAACAGATATGGATTATACAACGAAGAAAGATTTAAAGGAACAAGTGCACAGGACCACGTTTAGTTAAATGGCTCTTTAAGTCCGTCAGCAGCCAGAAACGCAACTACTCATTTCGTTAAAGTGTACAGATAATCCGCACCACTGAAGATATTTTCATGAATATTAACGAGTTATTAATTTTTATATAGGAACGTTACCCACACTGTAAAGTTTGGTCAGAAATGACCCTTGCATTATTTAAACGTCTCTAAAGATGACTGCACACTGCATTACAAGAAAGATATTGTCTATTTAAGATTCATTTGCATTCAGATAAAGAACACAAATAAAGTTTATGAAACACATTTCGCTAAGTCATGGCATGAGAGAGAGTACATAATTTGTCCAAGGTATTTTAAGCCATGTGGACACACATTTCTATGCCCGCTTTGTTTATGGCGTCATACATAAATGAGTGAGATAAGAATTATGCCCGAACACCGTTGCCTTAGTTTTCATGCCATTTTCTCCCCAAGTCATGTAGTCCCCCTTGCAGGTATCTGCAAAAGTATCCCCCAAAACAGACGACCGCAGCACTTACTTTCCCTCAGAAACTCCTGGAAAAAATCAAATAATGGATGTATTTAGTTAGGTGGCAATACTTGTAGAGTTTTTGGGCAGTAACACAACATGCACTGCGTCCACTTCATTACAAGTTGCACCTTTATAACAGTGGGGGGCGGGGCCGCCCGCCGGGGGGGGGGGCGGGGGAGGGGGGGGGTGGGGGGGGGGGGCGGGGGGGGGGGCTGCCGGGGGGGAGGGGGGCCCCGGGGGGGGGGGGGGGGAGGGG
>JABJVR010048483.1:34897-62085 GCA_025773905.1 Chitala chitala
AAAAAAAACTTGAATGCGTACAATTCATTTAAATTTGGAACTTTATAAAATTGGGCAACCCTCCCCCCCCACCAGCTACTTTCCCCTCAAAACAGCTTGAATTCACTTTCACTCAGGCACGGACTCAACAAAGTGTCAAAAATGCACCACAGGGATGCAGGACAATGCTGTGAATTGGCTGCCAGTGTGTCTCCACTCCAGGAGTCACCGAGGTCCAGCGACAGGCCAGACCCCTGCAGCGTACTGTTCTACATCTGTGCTGCACCCCAGCCACACTTACACCCTCCATGCATGTTTGATTGCCTGTGTCACCTGGTTCTTTCACTGTGCACATCCATGTGGTTAAATGTTCACCCACAAACCTTGAAGACAGGACTCCATTCTTCATTTAAGATGTTCAAACAATATCTGACATCTCTCTGTCCCATACAGTGTTCAAATTCAGATTTAAATATGTTTGTCACAGAAAAATGTTTAAGGAACTTAACCTCGGTCAAAGATTGCAGAGGTCACATCTAAATGTTAAAGCTGACATGTTTCAGCTGACCACAGTTTGTAATTCAAACATTCACCATCAAACATAAAACACTGCAACTGCGTCATAGACAGAGTGCTCCTGCAACACACCTGACACTATCATAAGTTTATGCATAATATCTCTTCTGTTGTGTCACAGAATCAAAACAGATACAGCATTGTGTAACACATAATAACCTACTGCACCGTATATAAATGCAGCAGAATTCAGATTTTGGTTTAATAAGGAATAAAATTAACATTTTCATTTCCTGGCATGTCAGTTATAGATGGCACCAGTTTCATACCATTACCAAGCGGTGTTTTGCCAACACGTATGTTTTACATTTTCACAGCAGCACATGGGAAGCTCACTAGGAAAACCCAGAAAAGGATCAAGAGGAAATTGCTTTTTAACATCAGGTCGTGACATGGTACTGCTGTGTTATCTCGCCCTCACATCAAACAGGGTGGACTGCATGTTCTACGTGTTGTTTGAAATTTGCGGAGCATACAAATTACACAAACCGGCAACACAAAGTAACTGCAAGGACTGTGATTTATCCAGCAAAAAGTGTGTGTGTGTGTGTGTGTGTGTGTGTGTGTGTGTGTGTGTTTGTGTGTATACACAGCAATTTCTCTACTCACACTGCCTGTAATTTAATTAGCGTTTGTAAGACATCAGTTGGGAATCAAATTAATTTATTCAATTAAAGCAGTATTAGTTCCTCTTCAGCCAATCTCCTCCTGATTTTGTGCTTGAGCATTGGATTATAAAACCGCATTATTGGTGAACAATGTTGCGTGGACGCTTCCTGTGTGGCGTGCCCGCAGAGCGCAGTGTTGGGTGCGGTACCGGTACTGTGCCAGTGGATGCCATCCTCCCTACCTTCACAGTTTGTGGACTCCCCGTTCGCAGACGCAAAGCCGCTTTTGCACTCGCAGGCCGCTTTGGTGTTCTGGTTCTTGCATACAGAGTTTTCGCCACAATTAACTCCCTCCCCGCAGAAGTCATAACCTGAAACAAAAACACAGGAATTAAAACTCAGACAGTAAATCTGTAGCCAGGTCCTACACGTCTTGCGTGGTAAAATACCTTACATGATTTATAATATTGTTAATATCCAAATGCATTACTGAGGAGGCCACAAAAACAAAATAACAGAGTAGCAATGATTAGATACTAACTCATTCCATAAATGTTTCAATTAAACATCCTGTATGGGTAATTTGGGAGTAGGAATGAACTGCTCCTTCTCCTGCATACAAGAACTGGAAACATCCTCTTTTGTTTTCTAAACAACAGCCAGAAGGCACCCTATCAATCTCACCTACAGCAAATCACACACAATGAATTAAACAGGATTCATTTCCTAATATCCGCACCCATGAACCTGCACTGAACGATGTTCTTGAGTAAACAGCTCTACTTACTCCACCAATCCACCCACTCATAATGTTTGTTAACTATGTATTTTCGTACTTTCAAAGCAGTCCCAGTTCAGTAGCTTGTAACTGAAAATACAGCTCCATCGGTGTATTTGTAAACAGTGTTTGAGAAAATCGTTACTGGATGAAAATTCAGGTATAAATGTTATTATGTAGGAGGGCAGTTCAGTGGTGTAAAAAAATGCTTCTTGTCTGACTGATGATGCATGTCCTGCAATCACACGATCCTCTACAATGGCATTAAACTTTACCTTCAGCTTTGCCTGGGAATATGTAGATTTAATGACTTGTGAGTAATAACCAATTTCACAGGGAATAACTATACCAAAGGGAGATAACACAAGGCAATGAAGAGCCTAAGGAAGGCACACAAGACATGATGGGAGGGAGATGGGCTTTGTGTAATAGGACAAGCGTGTGTGTGTGTGTGTGTGTGTGTGTGTGTGTGTGTGTGTGTGTGTGTGTGCGTGCGTGCAAGTGTATGCGTGTGTGTGCGCGCACAGGTAAAGATTACACACAGGGCAATTACTTCATCCCCACTCAGCCCTCCGAAGCCACTGGCTGCAACTTGATTCTGTTGTTCAGTACCTCTGTAATCACAGAGATTTGATAGCATGGAAATGTGTCATGGCCTATTAAAGCAAGAAGCTTTTACGCTCTGCCAAAAAGACAGCACATCACGGTCAGCCAAGATTATGTGGGAAAGATCACAGATTTAAACGGTGATAAATATCACACATGAAGGGAAAATTCTATAAGACTTAACAATCCAAATAAACAAGACAACTCCTCTAAGTAGCTGTAACTCGCCTAAGGTTACAATTCTAAGACTATATTACTGAAATTATACTGTAATATTAATTTCCTCATATTTAATACCTCCCTGCTTACTTTCAAAATGAGAGCATTAAGCATGCTCACAAAGTAAGTGTGAAATTTAAGCCTGTGTTGACCTAGGCAGAGCAGCATCTCAACTAAAAAAATAATGTAAATTTTAAAATAAAAGAGTCCAGCGGAAAGCTCAATCTGTCTCATGCCACAAGCTCCATCTCTTCCTGGCCTTGTCAGAGCTTAAAACTGCCACGGGTGTGCCGTGTGACAGGAGGTGAGGATGGACGCAGGGCTGGAAGCCTACCTCTACAGACATTGCAGCATCTGTGTTCTGGCAGAATCTGCTCGCTCACGGTACAGTTGAGAATAGGACACCTGTCAGTCACACTCACTATCTGTCCATTCTGCAGGGACAAAAAAAGGAAAAAAAAATGTCAATAAAGCCGACTTAAGACCACTGAAATTTTAAAGGCAACAGAATGCGTGAAACGATTTGTACACAGACCAAGATATCAATAAATTTGTATGCGTTAATTACTTCAACAGTTTTTTAGCAAAAATCAGTCCCTGCTTAATATTTAAATGCCAACCCTTCCCTGGTATGGCATAAATTAACAAGACTGATCACAGTGCATTTCATACATTTGCAATACTATTTATGATCTCCAGTGGGTAGAAACTTTTGAATATATAACCAGACAATGTAAAAAAATATATATATTCTAAATATCTGCAGGCGTCAAAATCTTGACGTTTTTTTCTTGGGACTGCATTTACAAGTGAAGACCATCTGACAAGCATGTACTTTCAATATCCTATTCACAGCTTCCACAAACGATTCCTCAGCCACAGTTGCTCCCAGAGAGACCTGTGCGTGTCGACTGTACACGTTCCAAACTAATTAAAAAGGGCACCGTGACACGACGGTGCTTCCAGGAACATCTCTACTATAAAACACCATTTATGTTTCAATGTGCTGTTTAAATTCTTCGTGAGAATACAGCAACGCCAGAACACTGTGGGACTCTGTTTCCTGTAGTCATTAATGAATAAAGTTCAGGTACAAACGTAATCACAAAGGGCAGCGGGAGTGACTCCTAGGAGCAAATTCTTCATTTCTCCGATCCTTTATAATAGAACAAAAATAAAGAAAGAGATAAATAAATGGAAACCATGACAATAACAAAATTGTGAGGGCACATCCTAGAGCAGACTGCAAACGTAATAAACCCTTATCTGCATCCCTGAATGTACTAATTGAACCAATTTTCAGTAATAACCCATTTAATCGAAAATACCTGTTCGGGAGTAAAACCGTGTTAGGGAGTCATCGCCATTAGCGAAGCACAAAGGTACAACGAAGAGGCACCACCTCAGATTCCACTCCCGACATTTTAAATGACTACCTGGTTCATTTGCCAGATCGTTACAGTACTGAGTTAGTTATTAATGAGGAAAAAAGGAAGCTATGAAGGGTACAGAAGAGTTATGAATTAAGAACTTTTATATAACAGGGTGTGGGGCAGACGTACAGTACAGCAATGGTGCTGACCAGAATCACAAGACCAACAGATAACATGGGGTCCATGCACCTACAAAGGAGAACAGAAGGAAGGCAATGAAGCAGTCTGGTGGCTCAATGTGTAGGACGTCAGGCTGGGATACAGAAGTCTCTCGGTTTGAATCCCAGCCCAGTCACCAGGGGTGTCCTTGAGCAAGACATGCTGTATTAACTCCCTGGGTGCTGAAAGATGGCTACTCACTGCTACCCCAGGGGATGGGTTAAATGCAATAATTAATAAACAATGAATGACAGAAACCACACCTGGGGGGGCCAGACACACTCAGCCCTACCCCCCACACATTACACACACACACCTCTCCATGTATGCTCAGATGACCTTATATTCAACACAGACAGGCTAACCAGACCTGTCTGGATCACAAGGCTTTCATCACCTAAGGCATCCATGTACATGCGGCTGGTAATCAATCGCCATGGTAACTGAGACCAACCCCCAAGTTCTCTCTCCCGCAGCCCTCGCAATACAACCTGATATATACTAATAACACTTTGTCCTTGATATCATTTTGTTCTTCTAAATCAAGTGGAATTTACTGTTACCCTTCAATCATTATGATTACTTCAACTCATTATTACTCTGGATATTTCCAGGTACCAGAAGAGTACAAAATACATTATTATGTTTGATGATACTGCCGATATGTTCTTACAATTGTAAGCACCAAAGACAACCCCAATGGTAGTGTCACTCAAAGGCCACTCACTGGACATTATTTACACTAGATTTAACTACTGCCTCAGTCACAACATATGAAACACTGCGTGTACACTGGAGATTTGTATGTACAGCTATGACTGAGTGTCTACATTATGGGCCAAAAATACCTAGAGGAAAATCTGATTCAACACAACACTTTTTCAACAGAAATACTGTGTACATATGGAGACAGGAGTGAATGCTAACAGCACAACTGTACATCATTCACCATTTAATCTATGGAAAAACAATTCTGTGAGGGCACATGTTTCCAGTTTAGGTCCAGAGGAATGTATGAAGTCTATCAAATAAATTGTTCAGAAAACAATGTAACATAAAATGTGCTGTGAAAACAAGCTATGAATATAATCGCACAACAAAAGTGGTGATTTTAAATACAATAAGACTAAGACTTTACCATTCTGTGCTATTAAATCAATATTTATTTTTACAGGGTTTTCCAGATTATTCTCATGATTATGCAGATCACACATAAAAGGAAGCTGATTCATGTAACGCTATTTAAAAGTTCTTACAAATATAAAGTCATTTGATAGGTTACCTGGACCGTACAAACATTTCATCTCACAACAGAAGCACTGTACCAAAACAGAATTATTACCTTGCATTCCTGGCAGCCCTTTGTCAAAATTCGCTGTCCTTCTGACAAGACTTTGCCCATGAAGTTACATTTAGCTGCACAAAGGAAAAAAATATATTCCCCTTACAGATTATTAAATACATAATTAGATATTTTACCAGGTTATGAAAGAATCCAGTTTATTAGTTCATGAAAATTCGGTATCTTAGAATTACACAATATTAAAGCAATATCACACTCAAGGTCATGCAGTTGTACTGAATATCAGCACGGCTGCAATGTGGTCGTAGGCACAATGCTGCAGGCCACATGCTGAAGACATTACAAACTTGTCCAATCAAATCAAACTAAGTTCCTTGCTTGGAACTAACTGTTGTATAATAAGTGATATGCATGCTCCATATGCAGTGACACAGAAGTGTAACATATCTTGGCAGTATATTTTAAATCCCCCATGAAAAACCATTCAACTCCTCCTGCTGAGTGACAGTTAACAGTTTGGAGAAGGGGGTTATACTACATTGGAGATGTAAGGAAGGAGACACGTAAAGACTCCCATCCCTTGTGGCATGAGCCAACTCGACCTGTGGTGGCTTGTGCTTTTCAGCGGACAGTGCTCACGGTGTACACACAGTCTCATTTCCCTGTGTCACCGTGTGGCAGGAGGAGCGGGTTCCCACTTACGCCTACACTTCCTGCAGCAGACCCCATCCATGTGCACAGGGAGGGCATCCGCTGAGCAGTTGAGAGGGGGACAGGACACTCCTCGGCATTCGACAGCCCCATTCTGCCAAGGAGAGGTTTGGTGAGTGGAGAGATGTTGGAGAACATCAACCCTCATCCTATAACACAGGCCCCACAGCTCTGTCTCCATCAACACAGTAACACAGGCCCCACAGCTCTGTCTCCATCAACACAGTAACACAGGCCCCACAGCTCTGTCTCCATCACCACAGTAACACAGGCCCCACAGCTCTGTCTCCATCACCACAGTAACACAGGCCCCACAGCTCTGTCTCCATCACCGCAGTAACACAGGCCCCACAGCTCTGTCTCCATCAACACAGTAACACAGGCCCCACAGCTCTGTCTCCATTACCACAGTAACACTGCCCCCACAGCTCTGTCTATGTCTGCATGCTTTTCACAAGAAATCTGTATGGAGGCCATGCATTGTACAGGGCCGTAAGGACCTCGGTACACTGTATTTCGGCATTTGTTTTTCAAAATCCTTTTCAAGGACATTTTTGAATTGAGGATGAACTACCCAACGAGGCACCCTCTAAAGCTAAGTGACTCAAAGATCTTTGATTTTTAATAATTTTCTGAGAACTTAATGGTCTTCTCAAAGCAGGCAATTTCAGCAAATATGTATCGGAGTACAAACCTTTCAGGTATATGCCAGATGACGATTTATGCAGAGTACTGATAATTTTTTGTGATTAGAAGTGAAACTCATTCAAAACATACAGGATGTGCACTGTGTGGAAAATGTGCAAGATACAGATATGTTTTAATGAATATTTTAAACATTATAGTGCTGCCTAGAGCTGAGCTTTCCGCACAGCAACTCAAAATGTTACTAGGAACTTGGAGGAATGCATAATCTACCAGTCATTTTTAAGTATTTTTGGATGAGCAGCATCCCCCAGGGCGGATGAATTGAGCCAGACTCAAACAAATTGAATATATCAGTTATGACCTACATTGACAACTACGGAATACGAGAGGGAAAAAAATTTATGATTTCGTTTACAATCCGCCAGAGTAGGATTAGAAACGACCAACAAACACCAATCAGTTAGCAAAAACCCGTCATCCTGAATTGGTCTCAGAACACATTTTGGGGGGCCTCCTATGTTAAATTATTGTCCCCATAATCAAATAAATAACATTGGTATGGTTCCACCAGTTGTCAAGGTCACACATGCTGACATACATAGGATCTCAGTTGGACTGGTATATTTTACAATTTTTTTGTTTGAAAAATCAACAAGATTTAATACTTGCTTATAATCTGACCAGCATCAATAAAGTCCTCTGCTGACTGATAAACAGGACAGAAAAACTGCTGTGGTCACAGTTCACAGCAACCAGCAGCCCAGATTTCAGTGCACAAAACAATATTTCTTCATATCACTACATGCAAGCCGCATGGTTTGATAACCCACTACTGACACCAATCTAGAAAATGTCTGCCAAGTTCAAAACAACGGCATCTTCCCTTTGCGATCCCGTTGTGAAGCCATTGGCCACTGATGCAGCGTGGGAAGCATACCTTACAGGTGCAGTTTCTGCAATTGTCCGGCTCCGCCCAGCACTCTTTGTCTCTGTGCACCTGGCCGCTCACCTTGCAGGTCCTCTCACAGTGGCAGTTCTCCAACTGGCTCAGCCTCGACTCGGCGTAGTTCAACTGGGAGCGATAACAAAAACAACGTTAACAAGCTGTGTTTAACTGCGAAGGAACGACTTCAGACCAGCACTGATCCAGTCTGGACCAACAACACTGTTAAAATGCTTGAGAGCTATGGTAGAGTGCATATTTGACATGAAAAACACAGAAGGCCAGGCACTTTTTGAATATCCACAATGCATCAAAGTGGTGTAAACGCGGGTGACACGCTGTTAACGGTCTGGCTATGATTCTCCCACATCTTTAGTGGCATTTAGTGAGAAACCTTTAAAAGCTTTCAGCGCACTCTGAGCGCTCCAATTGATCACTAAAAAGGTCTCAGAAAGAGCAAAGCTCCACATCAAATTAGAACATTTCCCTAACCTTGGGCAACTCACATTAAAAGCCTTTCTAGTGATATCATGCTGCAACGTTACGCAGTTCTTTTGTAGCTTTCTACGCACCGAGTCTTACGTAATCTTCTGCCAAAGGCCCGGAAGAGTTCTGGGGCTGCTGTCCACGACTCAGAGAAAATAAGACCGGTGTTCCTATTGTCACTGAACGTGACTTATTTTTTGTTAATATCTGTGCTGCTACGCTTCAGATGTTCGGCTGGTCAATAACATTGATTCTGTTTATCAGCTTCGGTCAGCAGAGACACTTGTGGCTCTTATTCTTCTGGTTCCTACACTGATTAATTCAGCCTAACGCCTGACTTTTCCGATACAGCAGCCATGCTCTACTACTGATTCTCCCAGCACTTCTACACACACATGGGCACACACGCGCGCACACAGACATACGTAAAGCAACAGTTGTTGAGAGCTGTCCTGTGCATGAAAGCAGCATTGTTTCTAACTCAAAACAAACAGCTTGTGCTCATCAGTTCATGAACATTCTGGAAACCGGCATTTTTAACATAAGACATTGTTACATTTTTAGCCAAGATTGATATCTTCATTCACAAGTCAATAAATACCCCGAATTACATCTGAACAGAACAGTTTCTGTTTTTTTGTTTCGTATTAAGGCACTGTCTCGCATTTGAAGTACTTCAAAGACAAAAAATTGATGACATCACTGGTTAAGTTTTAGGAATGCACTGTTGCCATAGCATAAACTCCACCATTAAACAAAGTAAACTTAATCTACATTGTGAAGACATAAAGGTGCAACACTAACCTTTACAGTCATTTTAGCCAGGAGCTCCTGGAGATCCATAATGCCTTGTACCAGGCTCAGGAAATCACTACATGTGGGACAGGCTCGATAGGGGGAAAGCAGGGGAAACACAAAAACCAAGCTGAGAAACGAACCAACGATCTGTGTGTGAGTGAACGAGCAAGAGAGTATGTGTGTGTGTGTGTGCGTGTGTGCATGAGAGAGAGGGAGAGACAGAAAAGCAAAAAAATACATAATTTCATAATAACTATGAATGGGTGGTTTCAGGGTTGATGCAATGTTCTGGAAAACAAACATCAGTAACTTATCAAAAAAAGTAGCAATTTGGCATTAAACAACAGCAGACTCTATTCAGTGTAGGGTTAACATCACTCATAGCACCATGTTTATTTTTAAATTATGTTTATTATGCTAGACCAATTAGGGAATCGTTCGCTGTTTCGTCATTTTATGATGAAAGCTTTTGTATGTTGTAATCATAATGTTTGTTTATCTTGCAACCACGCAATGGATAATCAGCTAAAAATGGAATGGAGGGATGGATGGATGTTTATCACATGTCAATCAAACAACTTTGTCTTAGAAGGCATGTTAAAACAAAATGGACACAATAGGCAAGGCTGAAATATACCACACATGAATCAAACATCCACCGTGTCACAGTAACTACAAAAATTATCTGAGCTGTTGCGTTTTCAGAGAACACAAGTGTGCCATTCTATATTTTCACATAGCGGAAAATCACAGGAGAGAAGCCGAGGACTCCTCCCTACTCATCACTGCACGCATTTCAAACAGGTACACACAGTACCTTGTCAGGTCTGCACAATACTTACTGCGATTGAGGTTCGGACACTGCGTAATATAACCATTTGGAGCAAAAATAAACTTGACGTCTTGAATGATGCCCTGAGGGAAGAGAGTAATAAAGAGATTGAGAAGAGAGGCTTGGTATTCCAGCAAAAACAAGCAGCACTTCTTACACTCTGCCACAAAGCTGAAGATTGTGTGTGCTGACATGGCTGCTAAAGACTAAAGACACCTGCTTACGTGTGATCTGCTCACCCCAGGTAAACTCAATAAATAAGGCATTGCTGAACACCAAACAAGAAAAACTGAAGAAAAAAATATAAATTGCAGCAGGTAGGCAAACTGAAGCGAAATTTGTATTGGTCAAAAAAAGTTTTGGATTTATGGACTTTTTGAAACTAAAAAAATAAAATACGTCTGGTAAATGAATGGCCACAACATGTGGGTGTTTAGTAAAATTTGCTGACTTTTTCCAGTACTTGGAAACACTGAAAACATGAAATCAACAGCTCATGAGTCCATAAGTATCTGTTCATGGTCACTCTGATCACTGTAAAAACATCCACGATGGGGAAAATTTTTATATTGCAAATAGCAGGGACATCAACATCAATGCCATGCGTGTGGATCGTTTCCTAACTTCATCAGAGGTGCCTTGAAATGGCGTAGTATCTTCACTTCATAGTGCAGAAACAGAACAATTCCATGCTTATTAATATGAATGTCTAAAGATGAAGGATTTTTCACACAGTTTGTATGACCAAACTGAGTGTGAAATTAATATTCTGAAAATCCATAATACACTTCCCAGTTAAACTTCTCAGCAAGTACAGTACATAAATTTCCCCTTCCTGATACAATACTTCCATGTCTTCTGCACTGGAATACTGACTTTCTGATAGACCATTTTTTTATGTGATGAATGTGAAGCAGAAAGCCTGATTTTTGTAACAATGCAAGTACAGTATACCCAACTGTGCATTAATCACTCTGTGAACATACAAAGTCTACTTTACTGTTCTACCAAAGCCTTGATTCCTTAAACAATACAACATGTTAAAATCGGTGTTGAAGGCTCTGCTAATCATCAAGTCACAAGCTTTCCTCTTAGGGCTGAAAACTGCGGAGATGCCTCTCATATTCTCTCACAGCTGTACACAGTACGGAAGGAACAGCTACACTAGCTTTGCTAACACAAATTAAGGACAAACTCCAGCAAGAACAGTGATGCAGACACACTGGAGGCAAGCCAATTAGCTCGTTTCCAGGAAACCAAATTGTATTATTATTATTTTTTTTTTTACACCGCACGTCTGCAGGTAGGTTTGTAGCGTGGAATTAATTAACCACGTCAGCGAGTTAGCGGCACGCTATCGCAACAAATTAAAGATGCGGATTTCCTTCGTTTTACAGTTTTGCAGTATGAATCGTTTGTTTTCAAGACAAAAATTGTTTGCGTTGCTCTTGCATGTGGTCCTTTTCAAACTCAGCTGTCACTGCAAACTCTGCTAATGGTCGATGCCACTGTAATTGTTTTATCTGAAGGCAACTTTAGCTTTCCATTACTCTCCTCAAGCTGTACGGCTGACTGAACATAACGAATTAGGAATGATTTATTTCACCTCCTTTCTTTGACAGTAATATTAATTTGTGAGCTTTTCTCTATTTAAAAACATAAAAGCAACAATAGCCTACTGAGGTTTTCTGACTCAAGTAGCCTCATATTTTATACAAACAGAATCCCTTGCTGGATTTAACTGTGGGATGTGAGGCAGCCTTAGCTCTGCACCCTCTATGGATACCTCTTTAATTATGCTAACATAAAAAGTATGTGAGTGCAAGTAATTTGAGAGTATTGTTTGAAGAATAAACTTGATATCCATCAAACAAACCTTTAATTAAGATCCACGCAGAAGTCAGTAAAAATGAATATGAATGAATACAAGTAATGTGCTAGAAAGGGAAAGATTGTTCTGCTGTGCCAATGCCTTGAGATCAATAGGAAGGTCAAACTCTGTTGTCACTTCAATCAAATTCAGTTTCTCTCTCCACACATTAAAAATTTATCTATTGTTCTTCTCTCTGCATATGACAAAAACAAAATTTCACCCAGCTTTGGATTGGTTTGTCAGAACTTCTGGTTTTCGAATTTTAAACTGTCCCCAAAAGGATACAGAGAATACATGGGCCATGAGCATGACACTACTCAAGGTTTTCGAAGTTCACATTTTGAATAGACGTTTATTATTTTCAATTCAAATAAAACAAGGAAATTAGTTTAATGTTCTGAAAAAAAATCTGATAGGAAAATAGCTTGATTCTCTACTTAAATTTGACATCAAACTAAATTTCAAAATGGCTTTGAACTGTACAGACACTGTATTAGATGGGCAACACTGACATTATGGTTATGGACTGCATTATGTGCTAAAACCATAACGTTACGCTAATATTTTCATTATTATGTAAGGAAAATACTATCACATATTAGGTAACTTTGGCCTAATTGTTGAGTGATTTTTTGTAACCAAATGCAGTTGCAGTGCAGTTGGAATGTCCAAATTCCTATGAACAGAAAATGAACTTAATCCGTCTGCATTCCTCCAAACAGATGGGCACATCATATAACTGTCTGCTGGCAAAATTCATTTAAATTTAAAACTTTAAAGTGAGGCAGATAGATGAGCGTATTTAGATCTGACCTTAAAAATAAAGTCAGACAGTGCACCAATTTCTTCAAAAAAAAAAAAAAAACCCTACAATTGTAATTCCAAAAATTCTGTTATGGTTGGCTTCAACATCCCATCACACTTTCTGGTGTACTAAACACGATTACCCTTTGCCTGAAGAACTCCAAATCGCTTAGCGTCTGATAACCTGATAAGAATGTAGTTCCTCCTGGTTCTGGCATTTTTGGCACAACGGTCTTACCTTGAACAGGCCGTGTTTGTGACTGTGCTGGCCCAGCCAAACACCACTGCCGGGAGTCAGCTCCATCTGTGGGGGGTCTATCACACGCTCATAAATCCTGCCAATGACAAGGCAAACCAACTCAGTGGCACACAGAGAGCGAATCTGCTCTGCTTTGGGGCTGTTCCTGTATTCACTCTCATTTTATCTGACCTGGAATGAACATTGAACAAATCCAATAATAAAGGATGGAGAGGGGTGTGTGGGAGGGGGGAGGTGTGTGCTTATGCCAATTTTCGCTTCTCTCTCCGGGGCAAGTATGATGTACTGAATTGTAGCTCACATCAAGCGTGACCATTCTGTCCCTGTACTTATGAAACGATGCTGTGTACTGCCTTGGAGCCGGGATTGCGGCATTGCCTTTTGGATTCGGTGCACGAACTAGCGTCGTCACATCAGAAGGCTCGGCTGCCAGATGTGGATGGCAAATGCATTCTAAAACCCAGTACCGAGGACAGGCATCCCTGACTTTATTCTGAGTCCTAGTCCAGGCATGTCGCGTGTGCTGCTTAGGCGGTTAGACAGTGGAACGTGGGTCGCAGGGGAGCCTGGGAATTCTGCAGCTGTGCCTTCCATGCATGCTAAGCCAGGCCTGACACCATCAAGAGCTCATTTTGAAAATTGGCAAGAATACCTAAACAGACTTCTCTCCCTCACCCTCCATCATATCCCTAGTCTGGTTCATTTTTCAACAGGCTCCTGGATAACAAAAAAGGGGGAAAAAACTAACAGTGATTACAACAATAATGGCAGTGTCCCCAGTAATTAAATAAATCTGCTAGCCTGGCCACTCTTAGCTGTGGTGTTGCTCCAGAACCGTCACATGAAGGAAACCCATCTTGTATTCCCGACTCTCACTTTGTACAGGTGCTACACAGACAATTCGCTCTTTGGAATTTATCACGGTTCAGTGAATATGTTACACGTGACGAGGAACAATCATGAGAACAGGAACGGCGACAACAGGAAGTGCTCAAACACAAGGCAAACGCAATCGTGCAACACACGAGGGACAAGGCGAAGCACAAAAGAGGTTAATTAGTCTTGGAGCAGAGTTAAAAGAATGGAGAAGAACCTCCATTAATTTATGGTTATAACAACAGGGGCAATATACTGGGCCTCTCAACACAAAACGAAGATGTCGAATGACCAGCAAGGTCAAACTAAGGTGGCAGGACCACCCAGAAACAAACAGCAGCACAACCTACTCAATCCCTAATCCACGACCCATTTTAAATCAAAATTAAAATGCATGAAGGCACACCCTCTCACTGTACTGAATTACCAGAGTTTAAAAAGATATTTTTGCCTTTTATTCTCCATACAGCAGAATCACATATGTAATCCAAAAGGAATGTGTCAGTCTAAGAAATGCTGACTGCCTGCATTCTGTCTGGTGTTGCTCTGCTGAAAAATGCTTACAGCCAAGGTAACCCGAAATATTAACACTGAAGTAACTAACTATGAAGAAATTAATTATATTATTCTGGGTCATTAATCCACCAGAGGAAACACAAGTTTCATCCAGTTATATTTATTAATATGATAACATCCAGTTAAATTTATTAAAATGATCAGACTACAGACAAAACTGTAATAACAATTAATTAAACTATTTAATATTGATTAATTAATGTTCTATATAATTAATTTATGGATCTTTATTAGGGCGACTGTAAATAAACCTGGGTAATATTACAGAAGCTCCCAGAAGCAGGCTGAATTCAATACATATTATTGAATATCGAAGTAATAGGAGTAACAGATTAATATACATCCACCTTAAAAGTTACTTTTAGTAAAATATACAGGGAATGTTGAAACGTTACTGCAATACAAAGTCATTACATGCAAATGCATAAAAATACATGGCTCCTCCGAGTTAGCCTGTTAAATTCACCACATGTTCAAACGTACTCCCTCCTTGACACCTGATCCATGGGTAATATTAACATACGCAAAATGCTCAGACATGGATGTCTACTGCAGGGGCAGGTAAACACCTGCATACTAAACCAGATATAGAATTAATTACATTTATATTTGGAAAATTTAAAAAAATGCATATAAAATACACTATATGTATCTCATTATTATTGGCACGATCCCAATAAATAGCATTTTATTGTGTGGCAACTACCGATAAAAATCTAGTCAGCAATTCAAACTGAAAATGTTGGTGCAACAATACAATGAACTTAATTGCACCATTATTCACAGTTTTCCAACAGTATGATATTCACACTGTAGCAGGCTTACCACTAGACAAAACACATGACATCCAATTAAACAGGGACATGGGTATCAAAAAAGAAAACAGCATTTACAGCACAAGTATGCTGACAAAAATACAAAACAAATAAATGTGGCTTAATACTAATGACTGGGATGCTGTTGGTTTTTGAAAGCAATCACACCTTTCTGTAACAACAACAAACCCCATAGAATAATCACTAAGTTAACTTAAGTAGTAACCTGTGCTTACTGGTAGTCTTGTTTCCACAGTGAATTACCATGGTGATAAAAATCTTGTTTTTGCTTACCCAGTGCCAGAACACTGCATCAGAAGAACAGAAAACACTTTAAATTTGTACGCCAAGATGCAGATTCACTCCCGAGCTATTGGCCGCTTCAGCGAAAATCTGAGCTGCACAGTCAAGCGACGTCGATAAAGTGAGAGACCTGGTACAGTAAATAGGACTACAGAGAACACACACACACACACACACACACACTCACATCATCACGGTTGCTTCTATGAGACACATTACATTCTCAGCTATGAAACGACGACAAACAAGCGAATGTCAGCAATGAGGAGGATTTTCAGTATTACAAAGATTTTAATAAATCCACAGAGTGAGCTTTTTGTTTACATAAGACTGGGTTTCCTCAGTCACCACCGTTTCCACTCTCCACAAGTCTTTCTACAAACACCTGTGTTTTATATGCCTTTTCCAGTGAGGTGATCCATTACAAAAATTTTATACACAAGACAGTGTACGCACACGTAAACTTCAATGTGTAATGACAAGCTTTAATAGTAGGGGTGCACACCTTTTACAGCCATTTCCCTCCAGCGTTGAAGTGACAACACAGTGGAAGCAGTCCAAAATACAACTATCTGTAAATATTTTTGCACAAGACAAACAACATTGGACTATCCCTCCATTGGACTATCCCTCCAATCAAAAATAAAGAAGAAACACAAAAGTCTAGCGATAGAATAAATAAACAAAAATACAATAGAAATAAAATGGACAATAAAATTGGAACAACTTTGTTTTACTTACAAAAACTTTGTAATGTGTGTAGCTGTTCCACCTTTCATTTAAGCAAATAAACAGAAAAAAGTACTAAAACCATCATCTGCAGACTAAAATCACATGGTTACTAACATGACTATATTGTACACCATACATTCTCATGCGTCTAATATGCATTACTTGCTCGTTGTCCTGCGTTTTTCAAGACACTGCACACGTGAGTTTTTGTGAGAAAGTGCCTCTTTGAAATTCTATAATCTCTTAATCCTGGACCTGGGGACCACATGAGTAACTCTTATAACCAATGTTTTATTTCACTGGACTTAACTGAGCCATAAGGAAACATTAACACACCTGTTACAGCGATTAATGGCTAAAAGGAAAAAAAGCCCTAAAAAAAAAATAAAATATGTGACACAACCATGCTAATGAGTACGATTATTACACCTCACACGTGTTTTCTCAGCACACCCCTTGCATGCTTAGGATGCAAAGTGTTTCCCAAAGACCTGAACAAATTGAAATAAGAAAGAAACATGCGTCTGGAGGAAAGCAAGCACTTTAAATTGTTCAGTGACAGTACGTTCTAGCAAATATTAAAGAAGTAAAATAAGGAGGAACAATTGAGAAGAACTGGCAACTGCAGTAGAAAACACACTGTTAAGAAGTCTTGAAACTTACTCAACAGGTGGGACAGAGAGACATTGTCTGGCCTGTAGTGGCACGTCATTAGATGGTGCACAGGTCCATGAAAACTGAACGCAGTCTGTCACCTACATTCTACAGATACTGTTTTCCTGCAGTTGATTAAATCACTGCAAAAGTCTCGTTACGGTACACGTTTTCTGAATGTACACTGGTGATAATCCAAATTTTATTATAAACAATAGCATCTGTTCAAAATGCTGTTACTACTCACTTTACAATGGGAACATTTTTACTGTTATTTTGCATTATTGAAGAGTCACAGCAACACCGACATCTAACACAAAAATAAAAAAATACAGCAGCAAACATAACACTAATTAGTTTTAAATTTAACCAGCAACTCAGTAATGCTTAATTAACACAGTAAGGTGTTACAGTGAAGACGAGTGCACCCACAGGAGTCCCAGGACCAGGAGCGGCATGACATTGAAGGGGGAAGAGAGACACCCCTGCTTCAGAACATCAGACTCAGTATGCTAAATCCACCCTCAGGACAAGGCTCTGGACCGGAGAAGGGTTTCAACCCTAAGCTCCCGAAAAATGGAGTGGGGGGGCGGCAGCCATGTGTTTGCTGTGCAACGGAGATGCTAAAAGAAGCAAAAGTGTTTACTTGTTTAATTACCATACAAGCACTCCCAGAAGGAGAGTCATGTTGTTATCCTCATACTAGTTGTAAATGCATCTGCAACATGTGAAAATTCACCTTAACACTCAAGCTTTTAATGAATGCACCACTGTGTGAGACACAGGGAAAGATCGACTAATTGTGCAGGTGACAACTCAGAGTACGTTTAACACACAGTGTGCCATACTGCTCATGACAGCAGTTGTACATTCGTAACAGTCAAGAGTGATATTTGCCAAAATTTACGTCGCTCCATCCTTTTCTAACTACTTCTGAACTTGTGGAAAGCAATAAAACGAAACAAAAGTAGTTTTTGTTTGTAATAAAAAGATCGGTTCAGCAGAAACTTATATTTCTATACTTTGATCTGGAAAAATAATTACAGCTTCAAATCAATGTAACGCCTGAACAGAACGATAACAGAAGTGCCTTTTCCTCATTTTCACATGGTTGAGGGATTTGTCGTGTCAATTGCACATTATCTTCACTTCTCGCTTCAATCCTACCAAATGTTTGACATTGTCAGTTCTGAGCAGATCTTTAATTACCTTGGCTAAAGAATGGGCTAATCTGAACATTAGAGCCCCTGCTTGTCTGATCATAAGGGCACAATGTAACACTGCCCTGTCCGCAAAGCACAGGTGTGGCATCCTCAATAATATAAAAGTTATCAGAGTACAGAGTCACCTGCCAACGTAATAAGATCCATTAGACAATGTAAGATACACTGATTTGCTACTATGTACTCATTTTCCATCTAGTTGTGACCCACACATCTGGCAATGAGAAGACCACCTCAAGCAATCTTGTAATTACCTTGTCCTCCAATTACTAGCTGTTGAAAACAAAACACACACACACACACGATGACACATGCAACGTGAACACCTCCCTGTGCATAGTGAAATCCCCGCGTTATCAATCACTGCAATCTGATAAATGACCCACCCTAAGAGCCATCCGCAGTCCTCTAACTCCCACACAGGAAGTGCACACCCCGCCACATGCCAGGCTGCTTGTACACGTTTGAAAAGCCTTCTCTGACCTGCGCTGACCTCATTTCTCACTCATACAAAACACTGTGAAATAAACTACTGAGAGGGCCACCTAAATTCGGCTCCTTACAATAAACCATTAATCAGGAAATGACTTTCTTCTAGCCTGGCTCCATTTATCTTCATCTCTCAACACGCTACAGGAATAAGGACTAAGCAAGGTTTACCCAGCGTAGGACTAACGACTGTAAATAGTTCTGTTGTAAATCACCCAACTGGGAGTCTTCGGCGGAGCCGTCAATACAGCCATGTTTACCAGACAGTGGGAACAGAACCCACCCGCAGTACCCCAGGGAGCGATTCCATCATTTATCACACCAGAGGGTAGTGCGTCTGCATGAATAAAGACGACAACAGAAACATAAGCGGCAGAACGTTTCGGCGACGGCATGATGTGGCAGCTGGGGAGCCAGTGCCAATCCGAGAAACCTTTGGTTCCGCGTGAAACCGCGATCCAATAACGTCGGCGTTCCAATCCACTTTACGATTCTGACATGCATGAACATGCGCGGTGCTTAAAAGTGCCCCGGTTACATGTGTTCTGCACTTTCTCCTCTCTTCCAGCCAGCCTAAACTATGTAAGACGACTGTGTGTTCAAAGGCAGGATCAGCCTCATTCTGGATGAAGCCCAGAGTGAAGACACTGCAGGTTGATAACCACCCCCAGCCTGCTTAAGAAGCAGACGTGCCATATATCCAAGCTGTTCAAACAGCGCTGCACGTCCTGTGAGCCTAAAGCAGCAACTTTCCACAAATAACATGCGCAAATTTAGTTAGACGTTTTAATACTTTGAAGTGTATAGCCCTTTTAAATGCAAATAAGCTCAGAAAACAGGCACTCGATTTCAGCATAGACTCCTGACCCCTATACCATTATCCAATACAAGTACCTCTTGCATCTGGGGTTTCACAACATGGCAGTGATGTTACAAAGTCTTTAACTGATAATTCTAAACATTTTCTTAGTAAGTGGTTGTCCTGTGAGGTAACAGGCAGGACAAATTGCCGGGGTCTCCTTTTACGCAGACCGATACACTCATCCATCTCATTTCTTCCGCTGCTCATTCTAAAAACAAAGAACACACTCTTATCAACGCATGTGCATCCCCATCTGCAATTAAAATACGCTCAATTTCAACTATCATCAATTTACCTTGTGCTAAAAGCCAAGATCACAAAACGGCTTTTATCAAACTGGGGACAGGATTGCAGCAAAAAGGCTGGGGAAGCGCTTTCCATTACCGTATTTTCATTGTGAGCAAACCAGAGTAAACGGGACGATCGCCTTTCACTGGAGAGATGAGCTGAAATACCTTTGTAGATGGAGCGCAATTATATTTGCAGCTGCGTCTTTTATTTCTATCGCCGTTTGGCTTGCAATCATTAGCGGTTAAATGCGGCTTGACTTGTTTTGGAGGTTTATTGAAAAAAAGAGCCTTGTCTAAGTGAGATCTGAGGCAATCGTTTCCTTTGCCCTTGCTGTTCTCAGGCTGTACTGAGATGTGGCCCCGGGGCCTCACAGCCAAAGAGTCACCAGGGGCCCATTATGTGTTCCGCCTAGCACGTTATACTCAAAAATGGGATCGGCACCAAAAAGAAGCTGATCTCCATTAAAGATTACCTTTTATTTGCCTTCCAAATTTCAATCTAATTTTACTGCCACTCTTTATATTACCAGGGGGCTTTCTAGTTTAAAAAGAAAGGCATTGGAAAAATCGGAAAATTAATTAAAATTAAAGAACATGCAATACCAACAAGGACATGTACAAGCTTATGAAACTGATACACAGAAATATGTACCTAATGTCGGGTATCAGTTTCATAACTTAGAACAGCAGCACATAACTTTTACTTTCAATTAAAAAAATGTATTCACTCAACTTCGAAAAACAATTAAAAACCTTATGCAATAGGTCCAGCAAAGACAAAATGAAAGGCAGACTGCTCTAGAGCTCTAATAATCTGCTGTACAGCCAGGTCCCCACTGAGGGACAAGAAAGTCACTGGCACAGCTATGATGAGCTCACCAGCATCCAAGCCTGCAACACAGAAGCGAGAAACAGCCTTGCTGATTAGTGAATTTCGGGAAAGCAACAACCCATCTTTCCTGGGACTAGGGTTGCCGCCCATCCAGAATTCGCCTCTTAGTGACGCTGCTGAGCACGTAAGCAGAAGAATGTTTTGTCCAGCAATTCAAGTGACATAAACACGCCTACATTTTATTTACGAAGAGATTAATTTTACAGGGTGTGATACAAATGAGCCTTCATTTTGGTTTGGGGCCAGGAACTGCTAATTGAAAAGATGCCATACTTTCCTGGAACTTAAATCACTACCAAGGGCAGACACGCAGGCAGGCAGGCAGGCAGGCATCTGGAATAACTGGACAGTCAGAGGGAGTCAATTTGCAAATGCTGCTGGAAAATGACTGACTGGGAAACAGCAGGATTCACACGACTCTTAAACAATGTTCTCAATTTTACAGCTATCTTCCAGTTCTCTATATTTACACACATTTGGCTTCTGACAGTATCACACCTCACAGCACCGTCTAATTCTTCCCACAGTACAAATAAAAATAAATAAGTCGGCACAATTCTGGGATGTATAAACGTGAAGGCCGGATTACAGTGAGCAGTGTGCACACTGTCCGACAACATGAACGCCTGTCGCCTTTTCCAAAAACTACAAACGGGGCTGCAGGGGAGCCAGAGCCATCAAGCCGGTGGAGGAAATTGCTTTGCCATTTATCGTGTGAGCGGCTTGGCTACATGAAAGAAGGGGCGAGAGGCGGAGGCAGTCACGCACCACTAATGCAAGGTGCTGCTGACATCGAGACCGCTGCTTTGTAGCGCAGGAAATGCAGCATCGCATCTCTCAGCTTTAGACTTGGGAACACAGGACACCAGAACCCACGGAAAGTCTGCTGTGAACTGCCTGGACAATATCTGCAGCAGAAAACTCACTGACTCCTCCTGTCACCCACTGGGTCCTTAACACGACTTGGAATTAGATACATGCTTGTCATCTCAGAAATGCAACTTAATAAAATAGCAAATCCATAAATCTAAAAGGTTAAGTAAAGGCTGTAGCCTGAATTTTTTATGTCCCTAACGATTCATTACAATAAACTTTTTTTTTATGTTGAAGTCTATACAAGAGTGATCTTCAACATTGTAATTTATTATGTTTATGGACTTATCAAAAAACATAAATTACACCTTAACCAGCGCCAGACAGTTCCACGCAGGAAGCTAAGAAAGCAACCAAAACATTTTCTTAATGTTTTTAATGGTTGCCTTATTTTGAATGGTTTGATTACACTATTAACCAACAAGGTTAATAAAACTAAGATGCAGTGCCTGAAATTAATGCGATAAACTTCTGTATCTGGTTTTATATACTTTAATGTAACTGCATGACTGGGCACAAACAGCAAAAGTGTGAGATGCATCGTTTCCTGAGGACAGCCTACTGTATTAACACTTAAACCACCACACATTCAAGTAAACAGCAGAACAAACACCACATATCTGTAAACAGCCATTCAGCTCCTACTTTTCACGGCTGCAGAACACCAATCTACCCCAATTAGACAGACACACACACACACAAAAAAATGACAACAGAGTAGTGAAACGTCAAAGAGACACGAGAAAACGTCAGACAAAATATTTAGTTTTTAAATCTGCTTACAAATCCAAAATGTAAAAATTCCACTTCTTAACCACCAGTGAGGCACTGGATTCTGCTAAACACTTTATTTGGACCTGAAAAATACCCCTGTAAATCTGATCGTTTTACCAGCACTGCAGCTGTAATGATTTCTGGACAGCAAGTTTAATTAATTTTAATATAGTGCCTTTCACAGAAGTGTTGCCCCAAGGGCCTTTACAGTTGTGCCAAAAGTCTCAGAAGTTAAAGCTAAATGACAACAGAGAAGAACCAACAGCTTCACAATATGGACAGGATAAAAAAGCTGTCCGGGAGTTAAATTTAAGTGGCTGGGCTCTACATTGGCCGGTTCGTCAGACACACACATCTCCGTGTACGGTACAGCGCCGTCAGTGACATAAAATGTACCACACTCTCATTCTGTAGCGCTACAGTCCACATGCAGCAGTGTGAAGAGACGTTATGTAAAATAAATTGGCTCAAAATCGGAATCTGTTCAAGGTTTCCTTAAGTGGCTTCAATACACAACAGGGATTTCAGGCCTAGAGTAGGACATTCTGCAATTTTATATACATTGTATTGTAATTATAAAAAGTACATGTTCTACTACAACATATAGCTAAAGATAAATGAAACTTTTTAAAACCATGACACCTTCATAATAACGCTATTTCACTTCAGGCTTTCATACGACTGCTTCTGTGACACAATTACGACAATATAATAAAAATACAGGCATGAAAAAATGCATACATAATGAGTCCTAATGAAGCAAGGCAAATGCAGGTTCGTTGAATGAAATCGACTAATGGCCATGCTTCTTGTAATAAGTAAAAAAATTAGCAAATGGCTTTTAATAAACAATGTGTTATCCTTTTGATATTAATCCACACACCCCCCCCTGGGGGCTTTGTTATTACCCCCCCCCCCCCCCCCCCCACACACACACACACACACACACACACACACACACACACACACACACAGGAGAGCAGGAAACAGCCGATGTGATACACTAATGAGCTACGTCACAGAGGTCACCCTGGTACACCTGTGAGTCACCTGAGAGCTCGTGGAGCGGCGGGTGGTGTGCCTACCTGTTACAGTCGACGTGCAGGAGCAGGTGGGAGGCGCTGATGGACAGGGCGACCTTGTGCCACTGGCCATCAGCCAGCCTGTACGGGAAGGACTCGGAGCGCGGCTTTCCCCGGAAGCGGTAGTGGTAGCGGATCTCCTCCCGCAAGCCGCTGCTCTCCAGCTCAAAGTAGCTGAAGGGCAAACAGGAGAGTGCGTGTGAGTTTTCTCTTCCCATCTCCATTCTAGCTGCCACACACACACACACACACACATACATACACGCACAGAGGGGCGCCGTAGAGTGGTGGAAACTTAGGACGATTTCAAGAGCTTGTAATTGACAGGGGCCCTCAAAAATTAGAACATAACATCTACATCACAATCGTTCATGGGGCCTAAAATTTCTAGCGGCAGCCTTGCACACGTACACACACACACACACACACACACACACACACACACACACACACACACACAAACACAGTTCCAGGTGTTTTCACAAAACAGGCCCTGCTATCCCAGCACTTAATTTGCCTTGACACCTTTCTTCAAATACATTTTCACAGAACAACAGAAGACAATTACCAGACAAGGCTTATCACAGGAATATAGTGAAGGCTCACACAGTTCTGCCTTGACAACTAGAAAGACAACAATTATACGCATAAAAGGTGAGTTTAAAGAAGCAGCAGGATAATGGCAGAAGGCTGTAGACATTTGTATTTTTTTCAGACATGTTCAACAGGCCAGTTCAATGAAAATGTTATTAATGGGGGCCAGGTGACACCAGGTCAGAGGGACAGAGTTGTATGTGCATCATTACCTCTCAATAGCTTTAATAAATAATAAATAAAATACCCAGGGAGGGGCATCTTTTCCCCACACACTGACATTGTATTTTTCCCACCAGCCTTGGTTCAGAAAGAGGCTGGAAGAACTAGCAAGTGAGGAATTGCTGTGCAAGTGAAACGTTTTCTACATCTTCGATCTCCTGAACAGAAGGGCGATTGTGTAAGAAAACAAAACAGTGTAAAACAGATATGTGTCCTGATACATTCACTTATCTTAAACAACAAAAAAATTGCAGCAGTTAGGATAAAGGCAAACATTTTTGAGTTACACTTTTGCATCACTATAAAACAATGTAAACACCACATTCCCAAAGTTGACCCTATGCAGACCAATATTAGTTTGCGTACAGAAATTCCAAAATCATCCATGTCCTTCTCAATTAAAAATGCAATTTCTAGAGCAACGTACCATCTTTCATGGAAAGATCTTAATTTTAACTTAGCACACGCCACTTCTGCAAAAGCAACAGCTTGCTGTTAAACTGAATCTGCACGTTTCATTCAGTATTTCCGATATCAGTCAGTGCGCATTAATACTGTACACGCACGGACACGCGCGCACACGCGCGAAGGCACACAAACTGCCGTCTCATTATAACATGCAAGTTAGGTGCCAATGTTAGATCAACTACCAATGTTTGTTAATGAAATTGGCATATTCATATGCAAGGGTTCTGCCTTCCGCTGTATTATCATATAACACATGCATGCTATTAGGACTCTCCCTCCCTTACAGCGCATGTTGACTTTAACGCGTATGTGTCACTGTGTTAATTATGATTAACAGTCTTGTATCAGAAACAATGATGATATGCTGCTTTGTAGAATAGCATTTCCTTGAACTCTTGCACACCAATAAGGCCTGCTGTTTAAATTTTAAAGGTTTTTGTTTAGTTATGTATAACACATGGCACAAAATGAAACAATGGCCAAGTCTACCATTGTTATTTTTCTAACAGAATAAAAATGCCATTAAATTTGTACTGATGCCAAGGAAGCCAGCATCCTTTACTGCCCCAACATGGCACTACATAAACAAAAATAATTACATTGTTTACATAGATACATTGTTTTCTATCTGCAAATTTTCCAAAACTACAAAACCTCAGCAAATGTCCTATTTATTGGTTGGTCTGTTTATCCAAGACCATGCCATTATCTGAATTCACTTTTTAACAGGGCGTTTTACAACAAGGCAGAAGTGTATATTTTATATATACATTAATCTTAAATAACTCTGTATAAGCAGAGAGAACTTCGTGATGCCTTCAGAAAAATTCCTGCATTTTTTACAATTTCTGCAATCAACATGCCAAAATAACTATAGCCAGTGTATCATGTAGAGTTCTACTGGTTATCCACCATTGTTGACTTGGATTTTGTACTGCAATTTATTGTGTATTTAAAATGCCTATTTACACAGTGCCCCTTTGCTCCATCTACCTTTTGTACTACTTCAAGCATCTAGTCGTGTTGTTCCGTGTGTCTGTTTTCGCACCCTGAGGAGCATAATTGCGTGGAAGAGTTTCATTGCTCCATTTTACAGACAACAATATATCTGAATCTAAATCCTGCAAGTTTAATGCTAACATGCCCTCGGCATGGCACCACAAGCTGTACAAATGCTCAGAGCAGGGCTGTTAAACTGTGCTGGGAGGTAAGATGTGTGAGCTTTAGTGCTGTAGCCCATCCTGAGCGTGGTGTCATGTGGCACCCAGCCAGTGAGGAATCGGGGGCTCTAGTGGCAGCATGCAGAGTGTAAAGAAATGAAGGCTGGAAACAAAGGGGGGGGGGATCTCACTCATGTTTTATACCATCTGAGGAGGACATACATGATTTATCCAAGAGTGCACACGGCATCCGCACTGCCACACATGTGGATGCTGTTCTGTTCAGCACCATCAAAGAAACAGGACTGTGTCACGTGTCACCATTACAACACAGCATGCAGCAGGAACTAGGACATTAAAGGCGCCCTTTAACCCCTCCAGTGTGGCAGTGTACGGAGGAACAGCCTGCGACAGCTTTTGTGTGATCATTCCAGACCCACCGCTGCCTAATAAAATGGGCAGGGTTACTGTCTGTGCAAAACTGACGCCCAGGCAGAACAAACAGCCTTACAGCAGCTCTAAAAAAATGTCTAATACTCCCCTAAAAATAAAACCCTCTTTCTTTTCATACCACAGTTAGCAGAAGCTGTTTACAAAGGATAGACATAAAAAGGCAAACTGCCCTTATCTAAATGCTCCAATGCTGTGTTTTATGTTTGCTGTGGCAGGACAGTAAACTACTCATTTCTTTGTTCTCTTCCATCCCAAAACAAGAATTTGTGTCCCACTGTGCATCACTGTCAACGAGTCAATAATTTCATGCAATTTCACCACCTGCTTCACCGCTTTTTAAAACACAAGAATAAATTGGATAGAAAGATTAGCGGCCTGAGAGGGTAGAATCGAAACTCAAGCACAGGAATATGTCAGAAAGAACTACCGGACTGAAGCTGTTCCAACTAGGCTTTGACGGTAACCTGGTACAGAAGAGTTTCTGAGGTGTAATGAATCTCTGTGGTTGTGAAGCCACAATGCACGCTGTTCCATTTAACCTTGATACTTACATTTTAACTCCTACATTTCACAGGTAGTTCCAAGGGAATTTGATGTTTTCAAATCTGACTGTGTACTTCTGCATTCTGAGTTTTTTCCAGAGCTGTGTGGAAGTCTGATTTGAATAAAAGGTTTTGTTGTAGGCTGTGTTCGTCTTTAGATGCGTGAGCACTCTGAGATCGTTTGTGTTGGTCTTTAGATGCGTGAGCACTCTAAGATCGTTTGTGTTGGTCTTTAGATGCGTGAGCACTCTGAGATCGTTTGTGTTGGTCTTTAGATGCGTGAGCACTCTGAG
>JABJVR010048484.1:0-24313 GCA_025773905.1 Chitala chitala
GTCCGTAATATCTGAAACAAATAACTACGATTAATACACAATATAAAGTAAAAATACAACAAATAAACCTACACTTTGTTTGAAAAGAGTTGCGGCTGGCGTGAGGGAGATGAGAGGGAGAAGAGGAGGAGAAGAGGAGGAGGGTTATTCCTTGGAAGGAGAATCTCGCCTACCCGCTCAGCCACCACGAGATTAACGTTCTTCCGTGAAAACGGTATCGGATGCGGTTTTACGAATTACAGTATGAGTACACAAGGGTGGCATCGGACCCGATACTGGTATCGGTATCGGGACATGCCTAATTAATACCCAAGGCTACTAAATGTCTTTGATCAGTCATGATCTACTGCAAAACGAGGGTCAGATACAGAAGTGACCTGTTGACCACAGGGCATCAGTTACAGGGCTGACATTCTGACAGCAGGGGGTCAGTTACAGGAGTGATTTGCTGACTGCAGGGACTCTCGTGTATTGCTCAGTTATTCCATTTGTTGAGTACAGAGTGTTAGTTATGGAGGTGACTTGTTGGCTACAACACCAGTTATAGAGGTAACATGGTGATTTCAGGGGGTCAGTTACAGGGGTGACTTGCTGGCTTCAGGGACTCTCATGTATTGCTCTGTCATTCCACATAAGCACTGTGCTCGAATAAGCGAGCGTGCTGTCCTCACGCACCAGAGCCCAGCCAAACCCGGGTCCTGGGATCCCAGTGTGGCACTCCATGATTGAGCAAAGATTCCTCTCTGTGCCAGACCTGAAATGTGTGTTTGGCCCTCAAAATAATCACCCTGTTTATACTGTAGGAGCACTTTAAGGGCAAACTGCAGAATCAGGACATTTCAACAGGCTGCAACACTGAGAATGAACAAACAGCGTTAAATATAAGGTTCATGCAAGGTTCCAACCAAGAACGTTTTATGTTATTGTGAAAGTAAAGACCTTAAGGTCCTGGACTGCATACAACAAAACACAAAATTAAAGCAAACAATAATAATCCACAGTAACTTCAATAATACAATATACAACTGAACCGAAATAAACAGCACAGCAGTTAAAATAGCAGCCCATTGAAAAACCCTATCGCTTTGGAAAGGAGAAAATGCTGGTGTTCCAAGCATAGCCTAATAAATTTAAAGTAGTATTTATTTCAGCTGGCTGCTGAAACAAATTCCCACAAAGAATAAAGACATTTGGTTTGCTGTTTGGCAGATCGTCTTCTCACAGTGCTGTGTGCTGTAATCATCCGAGTGATCATAACGTGTTCCTCAAAGCTTCTGGTGGAGCAAAGAACAGAGAACATAGTATTTCCTATAAACTTTGATCATGTGTTCACAGTTCTCGCTTTTTCTCTCTCTTTTTCTGTCTGTCTCTGCCTCTCTCTCTCTGTCTCTCTCTCACTGACTCTGCCTCTCTCTCTGTCTCTCTCTCACTAACTCTGCCTCTCTCTCTGTCTCTCTCTCACTGACTCTCTCTCTCTTATTGACTCTTTGCCTCTCTCTCTCTCTCTCTCTGTCTCTCTGCCTCTGTCTCTCTCACTGACTCTCTCTCTCTGTTTCTCTCGCTCTCTCACTGACTCTCTCTCCCTATCTCACTCTCTATCCCTCTCTCTCTCTCGTTCTCTCTCTCTGCCTCTCTCTCTCTTTCTCTAACAGCTGAAGTGCATTTCACACATAGTTTGTAGTTTTTCCAGTTTTGACACTACATTTACAATTCTCTGGTAACATGATTTCTGATACAGTGGGGAAAAAAATTGAAGAAAAAAAAAGTTTTTTTACTGCCTGTGACCCAGAACAGGCTAAATGGTGAGATAATGGATGGATTAAATTATTTTAATACTTATCATAAAAATACAGAAGTCATGTACTTTGAATGTGGCCTTTCTTTGCTCATGTCTGTGAAATGTGTAATAAGTTATATATATTTCTAACCCAAACAAGTTACGTGATGACAGTGTTTCAGCTCAGAAAAACGAGATGACTTTAGCGGAAAGTAAAATTACAACGTGCCAGTAAACTATAGGCAGAGTAGGTGATGATTACAATGAAGCCTCTCAGTTTGCGCTCTGTGTGTGTGTGTGTGTGTGTGCGCGCGCGCGCTAATTCTCCATGCCTCGTATTTCTCAGTTCTGCATGTGTGCTCACTTTTTACTGATGGGAGATTAGGCTGCTTAATGTTGTGTCATTTTCATCCAACTTTTGTTGTGTTCCAGAAAATGTATCGGTGACTTTTCCATGTCTCATCACACCGACATCAGTGTAATTTCACTATTTACTTCTAAGGCCTTCTTCGTTTAAACAAAAAAAGCTGTGAGTTCAGGCCGCTGTACAGTATGTCTGCTGACAGAGGAAAACCCACTGCACAGGTCTGTTGGATAACCAACCTGACTTTGAAAACAGGAGCCTTTTCTTTGGAAATGTCAAGGCTGTTCGGTCCTTTGAACTATTTTTGACTTTAAGTGTACGTGTTAAATGGTGCTGTTGTTGTAAGGAAAATGTCAGCCCTATTGTTTATTTTGGATTTAATCCATGATAAAGAAGGTCAGTGCCCAGACAGTTTAAGACTGTAAAGTTTCTGAGCTGCATATACCTGTACAGATGTCATTTTTTCACTTGCACCTCCACACAGCGAGTGACTTTTGCGTAACCCAGCGTGTAGGTGTTAGACAGGAAAACATGACACGGTGGAAGAAGTCATGACAGGGATTCTACGTGATATAACGTGACAGAAGTCGCCGTCTGCGGAGTGACGGCGTCGCGGCAGCACCAGCGAGCACGTGAAGGCTTGTCTGAGCAGAGACTGCGTATTCCTCCGCACCGCGACTTAAATTAAGGGTCCTCGGCTGGCAGCGTGTCCCACGGAAAAACCACAGAAATGTGAGAAAAATACCTCTCCCAAAACAAAACAGAAAAACAACACTACTGTTGTCTTTTTTTTTTTTTGAGAGCCATGGAAAACAGAGGCCTATGTGCTGACGATGGCCATCGTGAGATTACGTCTTATCTCGTTAAACTTTCCCCACGTCACACATGTCCTGCTGTTGTGACACCACCTTCAGCCTTAAATCAAATCCACAGTTAAACTGACCTTAAGATGCAAGACTAATATTTATGTTGCTCCCTAGTAACCTCAGTCTGTTGTTAGTGGCAACATATGAGACGGGGTGTTTTCTTTCTGTACACGTCATATAGACACCAAATGTTGAGGACAGTGAGGGTACCTTATGTCACTCCTTTACACGCCAATCAAACAATTGCCATGGCAACAGTGGCCCTCCTTACAGCTTACGCTCATCGATACCGTAATTCTGAATAGGAAATGTACAATAAACAAGAACAAAAGTTAAAAAACCACTTTGCTGAGACTGCTTTAAATGCTTGTTTTTTTGGTTAATGCAGACTTGTACAAATGCCAAGTAAACACTTCTGCTTCAGTACCTAAAACATTGATGCTATACCTTTAAATAACCTCAAACCTTGCTATGAATCTACAACAATATGAGTAGAAAATAAGTCCATATGCATAAATTTGTATGTTATATGGTTTATGACCCTAAACCAGTCGCGCCAACACAAGTAGAGCAGTACAGTGAATTTGATGTAGTAAACGATGATCTTTGGCCAATGATGCTGAGGGTATCCTACGACGCAATTCCATGGCGACCTGGTAGAGAAAGTGTTACTTTTTCCGTATTCTGCACCAAACCTAGCATTATGTGGTAATAAAGAGAAGGGGTCGGTTGCCTTCAGACGGGGTGAATGAAGGCTCTGATGTTACCTCACTGCTCCAACAGTGCCAAGAAGTATATGGCAGCTTGTTCCTCTCTGAACCGTGTGTGGAGCCTAAAGGCTACATGAAATGGTTTATTACATGTTGAATATACATGTTCCTGCAGATGGTATGACTTTTTTTCTGGTTCATAACATCTTGGTAACATATTGCATTAAATTGTGCCTACAGTTGGACTTGGCTGTAATGGTTTTCCTACCCCTGGACACATTTGAAAGTGAAAGCCTTCCTGTTACATCGTGATAGTTTAAAATGCCTTAAATCTTGCACGGAAATGGATGTCACAGATCTGAGGATGGAGAAATGCCATGTGAGTTTGCTCGCATCGGCTTTAGACAAAACATCTGCTTCAGATTAAGTTGTTAATGTAGCATCAGGAAAACAGCCCATAATGAATGGATGGGTGGTTACCAATGCCTTCCAATTAAAATTTTAATGGACATTTTTCTGTCCACTTGCCTGGTCACTTTCTGCCCAGTTTAAATCCAAGTTACTTCGTGGTCATTTTTTTGTGCCTTAATGAATGATGTTCCCTAAACTTTGTGTCATATGACTGCTCACACCGCTTTGGCTGACGTTCTCTACATCCTGCTAATTTTGAGATCTCTTTATTTGTAAGTTCATACACGTTATGCATAAATATGCTGAGTCATGCATGAAGCTGCTAGTATATAAGGAGTTTCCATACTAGTAAAGGCTAAAGATGTTCCTTCTTACATAAGATATATTACCTAAGGTGAGGACTGAGATGTTGAGAACTTTTACATCTCTGTCTCGCCAGCTTTCATCTTGAGTGCTGTCCCCTGGAGCTGTGAGTGTGCTCCTTGGTTCTTCTTGATCTCAAGCGCAGTTAACTGCCAGTAAATCAGACCCAAACAGCAGTCTACCGTGACACAGAAAAAACACTTGTAAAAACGTTCCACTGCAAAGGGATGGAAAAGTCAACCAGTCCAATTTCAGATTTGAGCAAAAGACAAAATATGTACCTTTCATCACTTATTATGACTTCAGCCTTGAGAATTATTATTACGAAAAGGTTTTGCCAGCCCAAGGAAAATAAAGACAGGTGTGTAAAATATCACACACACCCTTTTATCAGTTTTACTGTGATGCCTGCATGGGAAAATGTAGGTTTGCTGATGGTGACAATTTGAAGGAATTTAAAAATGTTTTTTTTTTACTATTCAGTGAATTTGTACAATGAATGAAATTACGTTATTCCCCCTTCGGATTGTCAGTAATGTTCTTTAGACTACTTGTCTGACTTGCCTTCTCTTACACAGGATTAATGTGCAGATACACTTTGCCTTTAAAAATTTCACAGACCTGCCGGCTCCTGTCTGCCCAGTTTCCCCTTGGCTAAAGTGCGCCATATCTCCAAAACTATCTTTATTGAAACCGTTTCCTGTCTGACTGACCACATGTTAATCTCTTATTTATTTATTTATGTTTGCAAGTTTTTACTTTTTGCCATGAAGAAAAAACACTAAACAAGGGCTTTTTATAAAGCAGATTCTTTGAAAGTATCACGTCATTACTGGCTGATGCAAAATTTGCAGCGGTGGTAATTATGATCTCTGTACACAGTTCACAGGCTTTCCGCTCAGATCGTCTGTGGGAATGAACTGCGAAACAAACAGGGAAAAAAAACATCACAACATAATTATGGTCATTATTCTTTGCAGACAAATTTTGCTATGCAAATTAAACAAAATCACACTGAAAATTGTTGCCACTTCAAATGTGGACATAATCTGACTGATGTGAAATGGACAATTACAGGAAACCTCCACATAACTTTAAACAATTCTAGCCTTTCGTGTTCTAATCGAGCAAAATGAAAAACAAACTGTCACATGTCTGAGCAGCCAGGAAGAAGGTTCTAAAAGTTATTACAAGGAGCTACTTCTACAGCAACAGGCATTTGATGGTGAGGCAGAGGAGGAGGAAGGTGACAACTGACAACCAGCAGAAGTGGAGGGAGAAAGTGGTGATGAGGTCCCACAGGAGCCTGTTCTGTGTCCGCCGGAGGAAGGGCAAGCTCTGGGGCACCTCGCAGAAGATGCCTGTCCATCCTTGGTAGCACTGGCAGGTGAACTTCTGCTTCATGTCTGCGATGTCATCGTGGCTGAGGAGCCCGGCGATGCTGAAGCTGGGCTTCCGGGGGTCACGGTTGCCTTGGATACGGAAGGAGCCAGGGTTGAGGTGGAGGAGCGCCCCCGAGTCGAGGCTCTTCCGGACACACTTGCCGTTCTTCCTGCACAGCGCCTTGCTGCACAGCCTGGCCGCCGACGTCACGTTGATGACGTAATGTCCCAGCGGCCCGTCGATGTACCTCTTCACTGCCAGGCAGTTTCTCTGGCACCAGACAAAGTCGCTGGCATCACAGCGGTCATGATATTTTAAATGCCCTTATGGGAAACCCTCTGAATCAGCCCTGATGACTACACAACTGTCAGCTCCGACCTCATGAACATTATGCCACGAATGAAAATTAGGGGAAATCCAGTTTAGATCAAAGGCACTAGTGACAGTGGTTTTGGGTAAAACTCCCTAGTAGTGAAGTGCAGGGAGATGCCTTGTTTTCAGTCAGCTCGCTAAAAGATTAAATAACTTAGGAGTCTACGGGAAAAAGTGGAATAGTTACAAATTTAGGAAACCAAGAAAACTAAATCTTAAAACTCCCAGCTTTTTTTTTTTTTCTTTGGCATGAAGGTTATCAAACCATTGATGACTTCTATGGTTGAAATCAAGATGCGTAGATTAAAAATGAAAGCAGTTTTCCCTACGAACTGCTTGGTCAGGAGCACAACTGGATGTGTCTGTTTTGTCCAAACCTTTGTGTTTTCATGTTAGTGGGAACAGAGTAACACAGCTGCCTAATGTGTGTGTGTGTGTGTGTGTGTGTGTGAGAGACATGGCTTTATGTCCACACTGGAGCTGACAGGCTAGTAACAATATTCCTGCCCCCCCATCCTCCCCACACACACAGATAGGTGTTGCGAAAGCCTTTGACATGCGCCCAGAAGGTGCAGGTGCGCCTACCTGAGACTTGGCGTACTCCGAGGACCCCCACAGCACCGCCCCCGCTGCTCCAAGGGCGGCGCTCTCTCCGATGGTGTGGACCAGGTCACTCTGTGGAATGTGGGGGAGGGACACAAGCAATTCTGCTGAGCGATTCAGTGAAAACATACCAATCTCCACCTCCACCACCCTTTTCCTGTCCCTAACGGCTGTTGGAAAACCTCAGAGGGCTCAATACCACTGACGATTTAATCCAAAGCGACAGTATTTGCCCTTTCAGACAGCAGAATGCTGGATCAATTCACATTAAGCTTACAGTTCAGTAAGGTTTTTCTTGCTTTTAGAAAGCCCATAATATTCTGCTGTGTGGACCAGGAATCTGATTGGCACAAATGGTCGAATTGATTAAGCAGAAAAACTCATCGCTAAAACGGTTTACAAGCATTCACATCATCTTTGGGATTTCAGCCAGTGACCATATGCTGTTGAGAACAACTTGTCTGCTGTCTGACACTTGATACTTTTTTTGTGACCTGATAATGGCTACGGTACACAAAAACACAGGGGACGCAAAAGTCATCTGACATGAGCAGGTCACGTAATGCTTGGTTGTGAGAAGTGGGTATTGATTTTACGATACCCCAAGGTCAGCGGCGCATTATATTGGGGAATCTACAGTCTGTCTCACCTGCGAGAGCACGTGGAAGGTGTAGGCATAGAAGGGCCTGGAGTAGACGAAGACGGGGAGCGTGAAATCAGCACGGGCAATGGATGCAATCCTCATGGCCTCCTTGACACGGTGGTGGACAAACTTGAGGGTGTTGGGCGTGGACTTGAGCTCGTAGTCCAGGTAGATGGAGGGGTACAGGGCGGCGCTTCCTTTCCACAGCCACATCAGGTGGTCGTTGCGCACGTTCTCCACGTTAGGGCACTCGCCGGTGTAGAGGTGCGAGTGCTGCTTGTAGCCATAGTTGTAGCAGTCAGGGAAGAGGTAGAAACCCCATAGACCACCGGGCCTCCTGCCCTCTGCTAGCAGCAGCGTGGAGCTCATGAACGCTCGGCCAGCCTTCTCAAAGTTCTCCTTGGCCTCCTTCTCTACCTTGATGTCGGGCCACTGTGGGTGCAGGCTCTTCGTCAGCTCTTTGGACTTGTTGCGGTAGATCTCTTTGGAGCCCCAGTTGCGCACCCACTGAGGTCGCCAGTTCTCCCAGTCGATAACAGCCAGCCCCCTGAAGTCCTTGTAGGGAATGAACTTGTCAATGTCAGCGCGGGCCTTTGCCAGGTGCCTGGACAGGCTCTGGTTCTGGGGCAGGCCGCCATTGATGGGCAGCCTCTCGTGAGAATAGTACGGGTAGTGTCCCAGATGGGTGTGGTAGAAGATAGTGACGTTGGGTCCGCTCAGCGTTTCATTCTGATTGGCCACAATGTCAAAGACACTCAGGTCTAGGTCCACGCCAAACCGCAGGCGGCACGCCTCAGTGGGTGCGTTCCACACCACGATAAAGGGACGCTGGGGCAGCATTGGCACCTGAGCTGGTTTCAGCAGCTGTCCATTGACAACCAGTACCAACCATGCCACAACTGCCAGCCAGCCAGTTGATGCAGTGCAGATAGCCTTCATGACACCAGAGGACTGGTCAGCCAGTCTCTCATCCAAGCTTTGAAATTAAATGGTAGGGGGACACAGAAGAAATTACAACATCTTTGAGAAATAAACACATCATGGGGTTCATTTGGCACAGACAAAGGAAAGGCATAAAAATGTATTGAGGGAGTAGGGGTTGGACTGCTCCTGACGGCACAGAACAATGGCTCTCTATTCCCAGAGAGAGGTAGTGCATGCTTTCGTTTGGCAGACAAAACAGCAGCAGGAACTGTTCACTGCAAGACAAAACCACGCTGTGGATCTCTCAGCTCTGCCGAGAAGACAATTCACATCGTGTGTCGGCTGCACGACGCCTTAAACAAAGGCTGTATTCACTTCACGGTTTATCGTGAAAGTTTGTTGCAAGTTAGTCCAACATGCCTCTACCCAACAAACTCCCAAACTCCAACCCCCCATAACTGACACTGCTGTCAAAACCCCATTCAGGCCTAATTGGCCCAGAGTGAGCATTTTTTTTCCTGAGACTCGTGTAACCATGAAGTGGCTCTCAGAATGCAGGGCTACTGATGTGGTCACGGGGGGGGCCCAACCTCGCCAGCGTCTGAGAACAGACAGTGCACTGGGATTCGCTGACAAGACCTGATCCAAAGCTTCCTCCTGCAGACTCTTCTGGAAACATGATATCTCTTGGGCCTCCCTTGCCCAATTTTTAACACATTTTATTGAAGAATATATGCAAAACTACGGCAAAGACCCCAGCCTTACTGGCGATAGCGCCTGCCCAGATATGTCACTCCGCGTTCGTCTCAAATGCAGGCCCTTTTCGCCATTTGTTGACAGAGAGAGTGAGTCACTGGTTGAAGTATTTTCCTTTCCCCCTGTGAAGGAACAGCCAAGCCAAAAATCCCTGCTGGGTTTGTGGCAGACTCAGCCAGACTCTGTGAGCCGTATGAAAACCATCGGCATCCGTGTTCCTTTTAAATGATCTGAGTTCCACCGCAAAGAAAAGACCCCCCAGAACACAACCACTGATTCAAGTTTTGTTTCTAGAAATAGATGGCATATCAAAGGAATCAGGGCCTCTGTCAGCGTTGCTTATTAAACACAGACTCATGCCTCCTGGAAGAGACTGATTAACCACCTTGTGGTTGACAGAAATGTCACATACAATATCACCCTTGTCACTGGAAAGTTTACTGACTACAACAACTATAGCAATATCTCAGTATAACAACAGTATAACAACTGGAAGACCTTTGAATTTCATTTAAGAAACTCTTTTTTTGCCCCCTAGCAACTGTTTTTCATGTCTTTAATATCAATAGAGATGAAAGCTCTTACTTTTTAGTGGTATTTCTGTAAAATGTCCAAGTCCCATTCAGAACTGAGAAAGTTCCAATTTTTGATTAAATATATGAACTGTAATTATATTCATCTGCAAAAATATATGTATTTCAAAACCTGTTTCTCATTCGCATTAGAAATTTGGAAAAACATAAATGGAAAAACCCCGTTGCTGGTTTTTTGAATACCTTTAAAGCCTAGGGCGGGTGAATGATCACGGTGTCTTTGATGTGCTGCTAGAAAACGGTGAACAGTTTGGTTTGGACCCCGCATTCCTACCGAGTTCTTTGACCAACAGATTCTTTCACATTCACACTGAGCTGGATCCAGTCTCATTTTGACAGAACGGCACAGCACAAAAACACAGGGAAGTCATGAACAAGCAGCTAGCAGTGACTTCCTGTTACAGGCAGGGCTATTTTATTGTAGCGTATGTATATTTCTACATTTGGTCCTCCAACACATTCTTTTATTCTGACACTTATTGCTGATCTCAACGATTGTTAAAATACTATTACATCTGAGAAAAGGAAAACCGCTGAAGTGCAGAGAAGCCCTGCTGACAGTAATTGAGGCTCCATCTCCAGGTAACCTGAGCTGTCACATGGCATCTACAAATAGTTACAAAGTTGTCGCTTATTCAGTTGATCTCTGGAAATTGACCCCCTGAATCCTTAAAGCCTTTTGGATGTGTGTGTGCGTGCATGTGTACGTATGTGTGTGCATGTGTCACACGTGTGACACACATGTTCACATGAGTCTACGCGCACGCTCATGTGTCCTTGAGCTTGCTGAACGTCAAGTCATTCTGCTGCACACTGGGGTGATACATGGGCTCTTTTTGGTGTACCTCGTTATGCTCGTTAAGCACTATCCATGTGGAGCTTTAATTACCCCTTCACCCACTCCCCCCTTCGCAGCTCAAGGAGTGCTTTTGCGTCGCCCATTCCTGTGGTCTAGCCCCTTTCCTCCGGTCTGGGGGCCAGCATTCCCACACGAGGGGCAGAGTTTCTTAAATATCTGTAGCCTGCTGAGCCCCCCTGCTTGGACCAGCCTGACTGTCATTACAGATCACAGAGAATTCCACGCATATATTACAGCAGAAAGCAGTAAAAAGCAAGACACTCTTCACGTTACTGTGCAAATCTTCATTATTTCTGGCAAGACGCTTACCTGCCAATGGTCTGATGTGCACCTCCTCCTCGGTGGTCTTCTCGTGACTAATGTTCCAGTCCAATAAACCTTGTCTTGGTGGAGTTCCTGCTACATGCGCCCCTGTGGCACCATCAGTACCCCCGTCGCGGGTTTGTGTGAGGCCAGCAGTGACCCCATTTTTTGGTCTGGCTCCGCCTCCTGGACCTGCTGCAGGGATTCAGCCACCCTGGTCCTCAGAATCAGCACACAGCAGTGAACCAGGCCTGGGAGGTGAGCACACATCGTGCCCGATTTCCGCTTCTTTCCTAATGTAGTTTTGGTTTGTAACACTAAGTTGAGAACTGTATGTGTTGCATTTTAGTTAGGCTAAATGACCACGTTACCATAAAGCTTATGTATATTTACAACTGGAATCCTAGGTTTGACCCCATCAAACTGCACTAACTACATATTCCAAATGAACTTTCTCTTCTCTGATTTTGCTGTGTGGTCACCCAGATCTGAAAAAGCAGAGGCTGGGGTCACACCACTCATATTACCTTTGCTTTGTCTACCGCAGCTATAGCAAACCAGCCCACAAAGACAACAAGATGAAGAAAACAAAACCCGGCTTCATGCCTTTAATACGAACAACAGGCTTCTGAACACGATAAAAGAAAGTTTGTGCTTTCAGTACTGTATTGTCAACAGCAAGTAGCTAAATACACTCTGTAATGTTTTGTGCTTTGCTTTGTTACTAAGACTGGTGTAAGTGATTTATCAATACAATGAGTGTAGTTTTTTGTGCCAGCCCACAAAACTTTGGATGAAGAACAGATTCTTGTTTCAGCCTTAGAGCCATAAAGAATGCTTATCAGTTTACTGGTACTACTGCCCCTTGTTTTTTTCACTGACGTTTTGGCAGAAGAAGCCCTGTTCTTGTTGTAAACTGGAATTCAGTTTTTTTTTTTTTTTTTACTGTTCACTGTAATTTGACCTGGACAAGAGATCATTAGTTTGAGGACACAAGAGTGAGCCTCTGAGAAAAATGGCTCCAGATTCAAATGAACAGCAAGACAAAAATTTTGCATTAGCATTTCATAACTAATCATTTTTTTTCCCTGGGTTGTATTTTTGAAATATGTGTTCGAGAAACTACACAATTTCTGGAGCTTGCAAAATTAGTGGTAGGTTTTGGCTGCCATCTAGTGGTCAATACTTAAAATAACAATTAGTCAGCTGTTACAGTATAAAATGGATTCAAATCAAACACAAATTTCACAACAGTGTGCGCTAAATGAAATAATTTGAAGTCAAGTCAAATTCCATCTTTTATTGATAGGGCGACTCATTGCTAAATAAGTCATAAGAAATTGCATTTTTTTTCTTCAATTAAATTGGTAAATTAAGAGAAATGTCATCTGTTGATCACTCCTTATCATATGAACGCCTAATTGAAATAAACCCACCTTAAAATTTTAACTGGATAAAGTAAATGTAAAACAAGTGGAACAAAAATTACCTATAAACACAGATGAACCAGGAGGGACAGACAGCTTATACTGGAAGCTTTTGAAAGTGGTGTCCAGCTGTTTGGCGTAACCTGTCTGCCGCCACATCGACACCAGTGTGGAAAGGGGGTGTTTTCCTTTGGCACAGAAAGAATGAACATTATTTCTTTACAAAAAAAAAAACTGCAGCAGGAGGTTTCAGCGGTAATAACAGTCAACCAATCAGTTTGCCTCCAGTTCTTGCTATAATACTAGAGGAGATGAACAAATGCAAATCTTTTTAAAGATTTTTTTATTCTGTGACTTTCACTTTGATTACTGGGAAGGCTGCAGGGACTCCAACTTTCCCTGGAGCATGACAGAAGTGAGTGGTCTCATCTACACCCCACAGCTATAAAGTTGCCACTGGCTGTTACCTCTCTGTCAAACTGCTGTCAGACATAAAACAAATCTTTGCTTGGCCTCACACAGCTGAAGGGACAGATGCTCTTGAGAGCAGATCTCAACCTCGACCAAAAAACGCCTGCCAGGCCTCCTAGTCCTGCCTGCTGAGGCCAGATGGTCTGGTGTTTGTGAAACTGGACATCCGGTCTCAGGTGTACTGCCATGACAGAAATGCCTGGCTGTGGCTATAGCCAGGGCTCTGCTCAGCTCTTCAGATGAGACGAACACTGCCCAGTACTCAATTGTCCTCAATCCCAGTTGCCACAACAGCTGCTGACATATGGTCCTGACAGATTCAGGTGTTCAGGTGAAGTTGTATCAAATTCCATATTAAGGAATTCGTACTTGAACAACAGTCAAGACGGTCTTAGTATGGCTCATGACATAGACGTCAACAGAACGTTGTCTTGACAGTATGGTAAAGTCCTGGTTGATCATGACGAACGCCAGTTTGATAGTGGAGTACACGAACGAAGTCAAATAATCCACCGTACTGTCACACAACCAGGCATATCCTGAGAACGAAGTTGACAGTACTTTACATATTCAATTGAATCGGCTGCACAATGTGTCAATTCAAGAACGTCTGGTGTCAATTCAGTGACGTCGCGTGCCAATTGTGACCTCGCGAACCGCACGAGGCATATCAGAAATCGTATGAGGGAGACTGGATCTTTAACGTTTAATCTTATAAAACACTTGTAGTTAACCGGGGATGCTGAGTCGATATTGGAAAACTGCTTTCAAATCAGCGTGTATTATTTTAATTAGAAAATTTGTATTACGCATAGAATCCTGTGTATTACTACAAAACGGCGATGAAAATAATTCAGAAAGCTGTCGGATGTGCAGAGATCCTGTAGAGCAGTGCTCAGCGGGTCCCGTCGGCGATGACTTGTTTCACCTGCAAGCGAAAATCATGGGACCGAAGGACAGTCCTTAGCAGGGAGGGCTGTTTTTCATCACTACTCTCCTGCTGTAACAGCATCGAAAGTTCTGTTGTCCATCTGTCCCTTGCTGTGAGACCCCGATGCCAGAGATTGCTGACACCTCCAAAGCAAGTGTACAGACTGGCAAGGGATGGGCTCGCAAAAATGCAACGTAATAACGGAATAGCAAAAGCACGACAGAACATGCAGAACAAATAAATTAATAGTTTTATTTGACACAAACTGGCCAGGTGGGACATATACGATATGTCGCTCTGTTGTGCGGTGAGAATATATTTCATAAAATTGGAAATAGCATTAACAAGGCTTAAACTCTTTGACTGGTGCGTGTAAAATAGAGACGCAATTGGGTTTTTCACTTCCCGCCCAATGCTTATGTCAGATTTAAATTCCTTCAGTATTTTTCAAAATCAGTAAAAACAAATAAGTGCACCCTCAAAATATCGCAAATGTCGGATTGTAACATTTTTAAGATTCCCACCCTGTTAAGTAAGCGTGGAACACAGTCTGTTCACAAAAATCCAGTTATAAGTAGGGGGGAATGGGGTAATCTGGTAGTCTGTGCGACTGAAATCAATTCGTGAAAACTACAATTTCTTGCAGATGCACATCAAAGCAGCCGCGCTGACATAATAAAAACGCTTAAACGTCGCTCTTTGCACTATACGGGATTTTCGCGGCGGCGACTCCACGCCGCCCCCTAGCGGCCCCGCGGGCACCGCAGCGCTGAGCCGCATTCCTGTTACAAAATCCTTGGGAAAACAGGGCCAGACCACTCCGCTTTTTTTTTTTTAGGAAAAACTTCCGGAAGCGCTCTTCGTCCCTACGAAAGATATTTTAAACTTGAATTTTGCTGCGCGCACCGTGTATACTCGTGGCAGGCTCGGAGATGGCGCCTCGCGGGGCCGCGGACGGCTCCCGGCTTTACCGGAGCGTTTTCTCGCCCCCTGCCACCGTCTCCCTGATGGTTCGCGCTTCCTGCTGCCATGTTGGATCGAGCCAGTGATGTTGCAGCTGGGAGGTCCGCTCAAAGTTTAGATCTTGCAGCGTTTTCGAGCGTGGCGTCTCGCCTTCAACATCTAACGGTCTGCGGTCGCTTGTGGTCGCACTTGGCAACCAGATAAATAAAGTAAACGAACGTAGTTTTTTGTCCTTCGGTCAACAACAACAACAACAACAGCAGCAGCACCGACGAGGGAGTCGGGCTGTAGGCCACTGTGACCGATGCCTGCACATATTTCACAGAAAACACCCTAAGGGTCCGATACTCGATTTTTGTTTCTGTCTCGGCGATTCATCATCATAATTTTTTTTTTTTTTTTTTTTTTGAAATATGAGCAACCATCCGCCCCAGCGGCGGGTCACGAACGTCGGATCGATCCTGCTGACGCCGCAGGAAAACGAGTGTCTCTTCGGTTACCTCGGCAGAAAATGCATCGTAAGTTCACCATCAGCTGGTTAAGTACTAACTTGGTTAGCTGCAGCTAGTTACGTGCTAACTTGGTTAGCGCCGTTTGGGGGACCGGCTGCACTGCGCCGGCGGGGTTGGTGTCTGAGCTCCTGCCTCATCGCCCCAGTCCGGGCTAAAATTGAGGAAAATAAGGCTGGCAGGGATGTGTCACATATTGTCCCATCCGCAGCATCATACGATGCGTGATTCTGAGCAGGGCCACGGAGCAGGGACGGCGTTTGTCCCCCCCCAGGGTCAATGTCACTCATTTTGCACAAACGAGATGGGGTCAGGCTCGTTTCTGTCCGCCTCACGCAGGAATTTGTGGCTCACGTTTAGTGTGTTTGCTTTTCACTCGAGTTTTTCTTCATCCTAGGCGAAGGGCGCATCTGGCGAGTCCATTAAGCAGGCAGCCAGCTGGGAGTTGCCATTGCATTAAAACTGAAGGACCGGACCGCTTGGTCAAGCCCGTCTAGTCCTTCGTGTATTTGCATCCCAATAAGCATCTGGAGTATTTATAATAAACATGTTTTTTTTGAATAGCCTTGGCTTGTCGACAGTAAAGTGTGTGTGTGTGTGTGTGTGAGGAGGTGCCACACTGCAGCACTACTCTTTCGTCAAAGCGGAGATGCCGCACATGTGTGTTTACAGTGAGCCGAATTACTGGATCTTTTCTAAAACCGGCTCAGTTCGACACACAGCCTTTGATTGCTTACGTGCATGTATGTACATGTGCATCAACATTTTTGTAAAATTAACGTGTACGCCTACAGCGGCTCTCGGTGTTAACAAGTTTGGTGATTGCAGCGGTGATTTGCTAGAATAGGCTGCTGTCATGTGACTGTTAACACCCCCCACAAAAAATAATTTCTCTTCTCCTATGTAGGTGGTGGGTCAGGTTTAGAGCTGGTGTTAAGTTCTTGCAGTTCGAAACAGGGTTGTCTAGCTTGTGTTTATGGTAGGATGTGAAATATAGTCACATTACTCATTTAAATGGCTGTTTATAACCACATTTTCATCAGGGAACGTCATCTGTTTTTACACGAAGAATGCACCAGTCAGTGTCGTTTAGGCTGTGGACATGTCTGCAGACGTGTGACATTTTCTTTTGGATTATATGCAAAGACTGTGTGTTGCTCTGTAAAACTTTAAAGGTGGTTTAAAAGTGGAAGAGCTGTGCCTTTTACTCCCATGGCAACCTGGAGGAGGCGAGGTCGCCTGCCCTGCATAGGCGGGCTGTGGCCTGTATGATCTCCCAGCTTACCTTTGGGCGGGTCTTCACTTCTCTCACCGTAGCAGGTATCGGTAGGCCCAGTGCCCAGGGAGAGCCGAGTTTTATTCTAACATTCATAACTGGATAGTGCCACACTACATGCAGCCTAAGTTAATGTGTCTAAAGGAAGAATGGTGCACATTCAGGTCATAAGTAAGTCCCAGTACTGCAGTAAGCTGTGTGTTTCCTGCTGCGCTGTGAACGGCTGCTGTCTGAGCTGTACTGAGACCAGTGTGACGGCTGTGTCTTTAAACGAGCAAGCATTGCGACCGCAGGATTTTAGCTGAGTAAACCCAGCACTGCAGGAAGTGCGGTTTTGCAGGGAATTCCTCTCTTGTGCTCAGCAGCCCCAACTCTCGCGTATGGTTTTATTTAAATTATTATATATTTAAATGTGTCTGTGCTTTTCTCAGTGAGGGTTATGTCCCAGTGGTGGAGGGCATCCAGTTTGCACACCGTTGGAGGGGTTTTATTGGGGGGGGGTTAACAGGAAAATGCCTCATCAGCAGTACTGGAGGAAAGACCTGAGTCGAGCCCACTGGGCTTCTCTGGTTGGACATCGGAGCCTGTTTCCCTCCTGTTGTCCTCTCGGGCGTATGGGGGGGGGGAGTCAGCAGGCGTCATGGTTTCCAGGATGGGGATCAGATTACTTCCTCCCACAGCTTTCTGTAGACATGAGATGTGTGTAACAAACGTCTCTCTATGGGAACGACACCAGGTGTAAATCTACTTCATGAAAGGCGCTTCTCCTCAGTTGAGCACACCTGGACTTCCGTTTGTCTGTCCTACCTGGGACTGGACTCCTCTCTCAGTGACGCTGTCACTTGTGTCCTGGGATGTCCTGAGGTGGCGGCCTGTGCTTCGTCCTGTCCTGGAAATGACCACCTATACACTTGGTATTTTGTCTGTTATGACCTGTCAAACAACCTGTGCTTTTACCAAAAATAGGATGAAAGTATTTTATCACTCTTTTAAAGTACTTAAATATAATATTCTGTTAACAGATGTTAAGGAATGACAAGCAAATGTTTTTTTTTTTTTTTATTTTGCCAAGTCCCAGGTGGCCTTGATGTGATCGTTTTATGTTTTGTAATATGTTTGTATGCGTTTCTTAAAAAAAAAAAGAAAATCCTGATTAGATTTCCAGTGTAATATCCTATTATTTCAACTGACAATACAGAAGGTTAGTGGAAATTAATTAGTAAGTTTGGTTTTATTGTGACTAAACTAAATGTCCCAGTGTTAAAAAACTGTAGGTGTTATGGATTAATTATTTTAAAAATGGATAAAATATGTGAAATTGACATGAAAGTCAATCATTAACTGTTACCCACTAAATTACAAGTTTGTCCAGTGCTATTGGTTAAAAATTAACCGCTTATAAATAAGTTTAACAGTACATGCTTGAAGCAGTGGATTTATTGCTTTCATTATAAAAAATATTTGAGTTGTCCACACTGGTAGTTAATTAATCATGCACAAACAAACGTAGTCTGTTTGGGGGGGATTTAAAAATTAAGCCAAAAAAGTTCTGTATTGGTCCATTTCGATCGCCATAATTACGTGATGGGATGTAAATGAATGCCACAATGCATGAAGGTTTCCAATATTTCATCTGTCATTTAAGTGTTATTATACTGAATAAAAGTGTTAAAGCATTATTGGCTTTAAATAGACTTAATTGAGTCGTATGTGTGATTGTAAAGTTTATCGGTTAACCGGTAAATCGTTGATCAATGATGATCAGTTGTCGGTCAAAAGAGTTTTCTAAAATTTGCATCCCTAGTGGCCCTAGGCCCTAGCGTGTAAACGGAGCTGCGGTGTTAAGTACAGCTGTGTTGATGCCGTTTCAGTGTGCTAAGCCAGAAGTCACGTGAAGCGGTCTGAGACGGTGTGCTCTGCACCTGGAGGTGTTTCAGGGACACGGTCAGCACCGTGGTGTGTCAGAGAAATGCTGACTGGCCCCGAGCTCACGACCGCACGCTCCGTGGTTCTCGGGAATGGCCCGGCTGTCATGTGCTTGGTTTTAACTTTATCATTTCCATCTGTGTAAGCGCCTAAAAATTTACGTGCTGCACAAGTCCCTGTTTTGTTTCCTACATTGTCATGGCTTCAGTATTTTTAGAATTTTTTATTTTTTTTTTAATCTGTCTTTCTGCCAAGTCATACCACATGCTACCATGTTTTCAGTTTCAGACCATACCCTGCTTGTTGTGCAAGTCTCGAGTGCGTCATTGTCATGGCAACAGGTGGACATCCCCTTAGTGGAAGGCAGAGATCTTTGGCTGTGTCTGTGACCGTCCCTCTGTGGAGGTCCTTCAGGGCATCTCTCGTACTGTTTGCGTGCGATTGTGCTTTGCGGGCGCCTCGGATGATCCCTGTGTCTGTGCCCGCAGACACTCTGTTCAGCCGTGGTGCAGGCGTTTGCTGCGGAGCGCGCCTCTGTGTGGGTGAAGAAGTGCTGTGGAGTTGCTTGTCTCGTCAAGGACAACCCCCAGAGGTCCTACTTCATCCGCGTCTTGGACATTAAGGTGAGACGGTGCCAGCGGCCAGATCTTTCCATCTTCACAAGGAACCGTGTTCATTGAAATAGACGATGTATCTAGATACGAGGTGTGAGGAGCCTGCTTGCTTTGATTGGGTTTTTTACCTCTGCCGACACCTGGAGAACAGAGCCGTGAGTGCCTATCTCAGGCCAAAAATGTTTTGAAGCTAGCTGTCTTTGGCCTTCAGGTTGTTACAGTGAAAGCCACCTGTCCTGAAAGCCAGTGTTTCACTAAAGGAGAGTTGTCCGGTCAACCAGTTCCTAGGATTTCAGAATGCCAAGATTGCCCCTTTTTGTGCATGGACAGGCAATACGTAGATAAAATTTTCCAGAATGTTCTTCTCCCAGATCAGGGTGTATTGAGTACTGTGCAGAGTCAACAGAGGGGAGTGTGTAATGGCACAAACGAGAAGGAAGATCTTCTTCCTGGAAGCTTCGTATGTAAAGCAGTCGTGCTCTGACTCTGGTTTCTTTTTATTCCAGGACGGAAGACAGCTGTTTGAACAGGAGCTGTACAACAACTTCTCGATTAACTTTTCAAGATCATACTTCATATCATTTGCTGGAGATGTAAGTTTGTGTATCTGTTTATCTAATTTCTTTGGGTTTCTGAATATAAAAGAGCACGTTTAGTAGGCTTGTATAAATTTTTTCCCTTAGTTACTGGGATGAAATCAAATGCAGAATTTCATGGTTTACACATAATCAGTGAGGTTGTGTGTTTTTTTTTTTTTTTTGGAACTGTCCTCAGTGAACGTGTTTCCAGAGGGACGTTTGTTTGCGTGAAAAAATAAAAAAAAAAAGCAGTTTTCTTGTTCACCACATTAGGGATCCACACTAAACAGTGTTTCTTCAGTTTTGAGAACTTAATGCAGAACCCCCCCCCCCCCCCCGAAAGTATACATCTCACGCCGAAAGCGTGCGTCTCCTGATTTAGAGTGCAGATCAACAGATGAGGGCCCCTACACACTTTCATTAGATGGCACTTGCTGTTTCTGTAACTTCAGTATGAGTTGCAGAAGATTGTTTTAAAGACATCAGCATATGTTGTTCCTTCTTGTTCAGTAAGAGCATGCGGTAACATCTGCTTTGTGTCCTAAAACAGAAGCCTTTTCTTCGCCAGCGGATTTGAGTGTCTCGGTAGACGCACCTGCTCGCTGATCACTCCGTTAAGTGCGCGCCTTGCTTCTAGCTGATCTTTTTGATTTCTGTTCTGCAGACCTGTCAGGTGGGCTTGAACTTTGCCAGTGAGGAGGAGGCTAAGCGATTCAGAGCCGCCACCAATGACCTCCTCAGCCGACGGCAGAGGAAAACCGGTGACTATGCCGAGTGGTTCCAACTGGGCCCGCCCTGCAAAACTGCCTCCTCTCCATCCCTGCTAAGATCCCTTGTTTTCTCACCTTGGCCTGGTCCTATCAGAGTCCTGGTCTTCTTCCTCCTCTTCCCCTTTGTTCCTTAAATGAGCTCTCACTTCCTTACTGCTGTTTGACCTTTCCTTTGTTACTTTAGCCTATGTAAACATTTTCCTTTCCTGTGTGCGAATTTAGTGGCTTTGTCATAGTGTTTGTTCTAATTTTTTTTTCCCTTGACTAATCAAGTGGAGCGTTACCAAGGCACTACATACACTTTGCATCTTCTCAGACTGGCGGTGAAGGGTTCAGCGCATGTTCTAGCATATTATGGGCTGGGGCTCGAGGCTGTCTCTGAATCCCCTGTCTCCTGTTCTACTGCTTGAAAACTAATTCAGTTATGGTATACAGGTGACCTCTGACCTTTTGAATTGTACTGAAATTTATAATTGAGATACATTTTTGTGTTTTTTTTTTTTAAATTTCTTCCGTTTTTGCTTTGCAGAAAAAAGACGTGACCCTCCAAATGGTAGGTTTTTTTTCCCCCTGTAAATTTAACATTTTTAATCTAAAGAGCTCATTTAAATTTAAATATTAACATGTTTTCAAATAGGCTTAACATGTTGAAGCATTCTGGTACCTAATTGTTGGTCTAATTTTCCTTGGTGATTAAAGTTTTGTCAGTATAAACATAGCATATCTTTAGATAGTGCTGGTGTTCAGAACCTAAATTGTATTTTATTACTAATAACTAATTATTAACCACTAGAACAGACACCCCCTAATTTTCTCTTGCCCTGGGCTCAATCCCTACATGATGAATAAAATTATGCGCAAGTTAATTATTTTAGCAGGTACATTAGCTGTTGCGTTTTCCTGCACCTTCTTTAGACTGACGCGGTTCATCTTTAACCCTGAACCGTGCGTTTAATCTGTTGAGGACCAGGCTTCTGCTCAGAATATGTGAGCCACACGGACGCATCTCTGTTGGTAACTGTGTTCTTGGTTTTATCTAATTTGTCCTCAGCTGGCTGAAAGTGGTACTGTATTTGTACCAAGGGGAACAGCACAGAATTCCTTTAATTTTGGCCTTTTAGTGGAATTTCTGGTATTTTCTCACCTCAAGCATATGCAAGGTCTGGAAGCTGCAGGTTTTGAGGGCTGTTTTTCACGTTGGGAATTTTGTGCCTGATTGGCTCTTTGTCTGCCGGGTACCCTGTCCTTGGGTCTGTTCAGGAGCAGTATTATTTTTGCGGCAATGGAATTGTATGACATGCATACAGACCTGGGTTTAACCTCTTTATGGAGACCTTAATGGGTTTTTGGCCTTGTGGCGAACGCTTGCAGACGGACTCGTGTCTTTGGTTGAGCAGGTTTTCAGATCGCCGCCCTGATAGCGTAGCCGGTTTCCTTGACGCCCCAGGCTGTACTTTTTTCCTGCCGTCGCTGCTGTTTGGTTCTCCGGCCCAGCTCGTTTGTGACTGCACGCCGTCCTTCAGGCTCACAACCCGGGGTGGACGAGAAGGTCATCGGAGGCCGGTGGTACGTTTCTCTGGTGTCAGGCAGTCGCGCTGCTGCTGTGGGCGACAAGGACGTTGCTGCTTGGCGTGCTGGCGCGTTTCCAGCGAGGTGACGTTGTAGAGACGGTGGGGATTTTACTTGTTTGAAGGAAATGTGGGGATTTGTGGAGATTAGTGGTTATGCAAAGCTTGGCACCAGTAATTTGTCAGGATTAGGGCCAAGCACGTGATTGGTGGGAACGTGGATGGGCAGGAGCAGCCCCGGGAGTGCTGCAGCAACTCTCACAGAAGGTGCTCAAGCCTCCGGTAGGGACCCGGGTCTGAGGGATGGGTTTAAAAAAAAAAAAAAACCCTTAAAATCTGACTTTATTTTTCTTGGTCCTACTCCATTTTGGAAAGGCCGTGAGCTTTGCCAGCCTGTTTGTGTGAGCTCCTGCTGGCTTTGGGCTCCAGTCCTATGTGGCGTCAGCAGGGAGGATGTTCTGTACCGCTTTCCTCTCTGCGCCCACCGAGGTGCCCCTCCAGCACGTGCTCCTGTCTGAGGATGGGCTTTGCGCCCCACGGCATGCCTTCGTGTCCGAGCTCTTACCGCACCTCAGTGACCAGGCCGGCATCACGCTGAGACGCGTTCTGTTCGGCCTCAGCGGGAGCGTCCTGCTTGAGGACGAGCCCAGAGGCTGTCCAGGCCCCTCAGACACGCCTGCGTATTGTGTGGGTCGTGAGTTTGCCATGTCCGCAGGTAGGTGGGGTAGGTGTAATGTGTCACGTGACATCCTAGTGAGGAAAAAAGGGTCTTGTTTGAACGTGGATGAGATGGAGAAGATGCGGTTTTAACCGGTGAAGGTCCATGTTGTGTGTAAACGCATTGGTCGTTGTGTCACCTGGCCAGCCCTGCTGCGCCGGAATATTCCCATCGGCCACGCCCCTCGAGCGTCCCCTCTGCTGTCGTTTTCCCAGGGCCGGCTCTGCCCATGGCCACGGTGGACATCAAGAACCCGGAGATTAACAACATGCGGTTCCACAACAACACACAGGTGAACAACATGGTGCATAGCAGTCTGAACAAGAAGAAGGCGAAGGGCAAGCGGAAGAAGCTGACCAAGGCTGACATCGGCACCCCCAGCAACTTCCAGTGAGTCTCGCGTCTTCCCTTTTCTTTCTGAAGTGCAGTGGGGGTGAGTTTTAAATCATACGTTGTACCAAGCGAGGAGGTCGGAGATGTAGCAGCCAAAGGAATTTTGGTGTGGATCTAGTTCTATATAGAACCATGGCAGAACAGCGTAGAATATTTCAGCTGGGCTCCCTCCCACTCCAGGGTTGGGTCAGGTGGGGGTGTTTTTCTTTTCAGGAGTGGCTTTTATGGTTGTTTTTGTAGGGCATCATGCTAAAGAGATGGGCCCAAGGCTTGGGAGGGTGTGAGGGGGGTGTTATGCCATCATGTCGACGGTGTTCAAATGAAAGGGTGAGAACAGCAGACGGTCTCAGCCAAATGATTTTGATGTAAATGTGCTCGTTTCCAGAGTGTGCAAAATTCGTGCTCCGCCCAGAACGAGCGGCGGCCCGCAGTCAGTCACTGAAGTGTTCGTTTTAGGACACGTACAGTTCCTCTGTCATTTTATGTCTCCTTTCAGTCCTTAGTGTTCAGTCTTCGTGTTCAGGTTTCAGTTTTTTTTTTTTTTTTTTTTTCTTTTCTCCCCCCCCTCCCCGTGTTCTAACACAGGCACATTGGACATGTTGGTTGGGACCCAAACACGGGCTTTGATGTGAGTACACCGACAACCTTCGTGCCAGTCTGCTCATCATGGTATAGTGTGCGCTTCAGCAGTCCAGTTAGCGTTAAGGCTGTGGAGAAAGCGATCCATTCCTCTGCCTGTCTTACCTGTACCTCAACCTCTTGAATAAAACGTCAGCTGGAGGAGCATCGTTTGTAAGAGTCAGCAGGATTGATGTGTCATTGGAAACTGACTAGTTTTAGTTATTTTTCCACCAGTCCGTGCTGCAACATTGATAACTGTCTTAATGTTGTATATCGCAACTAAATAACGAATGTGATGAATAAACAAAGTTGCTAATTCTCTTTTATCCACAAGGGGGCTCAGAAGTAAGTACATTTGGTAAAGTGGTGAGACAGGGAGAGAGAATTAAATAGGGAAGGGTAGGAAATGTTTATATATCTCATCTATTTTTAGTATTTAAGAAAGTAACGTAGCAGTGAGCCAATATTAACTGCAGACCATTAACTAAGAAATGATGTCACCGCAGTTCAGATGATAAAGTCATTCCTTAAGGCATGATCATCTGAGCTATTGGAGCTGGTAGAGGAGGGCGCCCCCCCGGGGGGGGCGGGGGGGGGCCGGGGGGGGGGGGGGGGCGGGGG
>JABJVR010048485.1:0-24312 GCA_025773905.1 Chitala chitala
TATCCCTCCTCTGCACGTGTCCAAACCATCTAAGTCTCGCCTCTCTCACTTTGTCTCTGAACTGTCCTACCTGTGCTATCCCCCTAATATGCTAATTTTTAATCCTGTCCAACCTCGTCACTCCTAAAGAATACCTCAGCATCTTCAACTCTGCTACCTCCAACTCTGCCTCCTGTCATTATGTCAGTGCCACTGTCTCCAGCCCATACAACAGAGCTGGTCTCACTACCCTCCTGTAAACCTTCCCTTTCACTCTTGCAGCTAACATCTGACAAACTGAAAATAACAAGTATCATTCAACCAAGTATTGATTTCACTGTAAATAAATGTAACCCTTGCAGTGCAGTTTTTGACAAAAAAACATAAAGGCTCTTAAACAGTCGCTGTTCACAAAACCCAATTTTGGAGAATATAAAGCAGAAAAGGATTGAAAAATGTGAACCAACCAGCCTTCTTTACTGGCTGTTAAAGATCCACCTTATTTGACAAAAGCACATATTAAAATGTCATGCGTGAGAAAGTAAAACACGCTGATTAATTTAAGGAAAGAAAACAAAACAAACGATAAACACTCTTGCAATGCTGTGTGGGTCTTAGCAACATCTGCCATGGATGTTTTTTGTAAATGGAAAAAAGGTTGTAGAAAATCTGATATTGTGAAGCGGAAAAAACTAAACGTACTGGCGTAGCATCAGAGCAACAAAGATGTAGGAAAAAACTACGTCTAAGCATCTTTTAAAAGTAAAAATGCCACCTGACTGGGAAATGAAATAAAAGAAAGCCTTATCCCTTTGATATGCAAATAAATACTGATTTGCAGAACACCTTTGAAGAAATCATTTTAGATAAAACCATCTACATCTTGCAGTCATTGATACTGAGTTTAGAATGTTAAACAAAGATTCTGAATTTGTTAGAAATTTATATGATTTTCTTGTCTGACATTCTGCGTTGTCATGATTTTCATAAAGAAAAATTAAATTATTTTTAACATACACATCAGTGCCTGCATGTAAATAACTATATACAATTATTTTTATGTAAAACGCAAGTTTTTGTCAGGTAACTGTGAGCTAAGCAGACTTTAACTGCCAGTTTTTCTAATGCACTATGAACTACAACTCACAGATGGACACATATGTACACACAGTAACAGGCACGTGTGTCACACTCTAAGACTAAGGCACAGGTATTCACATGTACACAAATATATGCATGCATCTCGCATGTTACTTTTTTGGTAGCTACATATAATAATAATAATAATAATAATAATAATAATAATTTTAGTCTGTGCTGAATATCAAACATCTAGCCTACTCAAAATTATAAGAATTTGAAGACAGTAAGAGAAAAAGAAAGATCAATCATTATATACTGTCGTAGTCAAGTTTTGGAATAGAATTTGGCCCATCAAATGGTCTTAGAATACCCACAGGACTAAATGCTGAAATGGTATAAAAAAGTCTTACATGCAGTTTCAGCTCAGCCTTTACTGTGGGAAAGTAGAAATATGTTGCAGAATTGTAAAATAATAAAAATCTTATGGGAACTGTGAGAATCACTCAGGACTTTCATTCATTTTTGCATGTCTGCACATATATGCATGGTTGCACAACCAGTAGCTATGTGAATCTCCTAATTACAATAAGGTATGCAGCCAGCCCTTCACATTCGCTAGGGTTAGCGCAGAAGAGTCCCATGAAAAACTTTGTGAATGATATTTAGCCCTCCCTAACCTCATCCCATAACAGTTTGCTAGCCTGACCAATAATATAGTTACCAATTTCTAAACAAACAGCATTACATCACACTCGCAGATGTGAGAAGCACTGACAGAAACACGAGATTCCTAAAGACATATAACACATACAGGTGAGGCAAGGATGTGCAGCATGTCCACTGCTTTTTTTTTTTTTTTTGGACAAAAACAGCTTTTTATTTTTAAGTTATAATATGCACTTTCACTAGCAAATATTAAATAACACAAATATTTATTTCGTGGCATTGCAGTGCTCTCTGGTAACTGGTAGTATTGAGAGGATATGTGCATATTCCCAGCAACCCCTGCTTCAAACTGTAAATTAATGTATTTGCCTGTTGTAAATTCTCAGCGTGTACTTTTACTCGTTTGTGTCCAAAATCAGGTCGAGCATTTTAGAAATAGTCATTTAATGATTTTATGTGATACCAATCATATTCAGTATTGTTTATATATTTTTGGATTATGTCAGCAAGTTTCAGTGATTTTTTGGCAAACTTCATATAATATTCCCATTTAATTAATCATGGCCAACTAAAGAAAACTGAGAATATCAAACTTATGAATATGGAGAGGAAACTGTACAGTGGTGTGACCTTGTTTCAGAGTCTATGAGTATTAATCTAATCACGTGTTGTTTACATGTGGAGCTATCTCCCACACTGCAGATGAACTGGTAAATTTCTCTTGATTAAACATTTAAAAACTCTACCTGTCATGTGTGTTCTTATGAGCTAGTGGTGATCTAGCTTTAATGTGCTGGGCTGGAAATCAGGTAATCATGCAACAAAGGACAGAATATGGATTAGATATAAAACATCACAATAAATACATGACATGTTATAATATGTGCATAACAAATCAAAATACGTGGCTCTAGTAGCTAGTAATATCCATGAAATCTGCTGCAATGTGCATAAGCAATGATCAAGAAGTAAACTGTGACAGAAATTGTGATGCCAAGAAGATGCTTTATTAAGAGGCTTATGTGAAGGTGGGAATGCAGTGAGGGCTTACGATTCCAAAGTCTTCCTCTCTCCAAACTCTGAAAGCAGATGGATATTCATGATCCCTGCTCTATGTTCTGAGGGGAATTCAATATGCTGATTTTGGGCAGAAGTAACATATGCAGCTGTCGGAGGCTGTATATTAAAAACAGATTAGCAAGCACAGAACATGCTAATGGCACCTTTTTCCAGTGCACTTTTATCTCATTTATATATTTAATTACCAATGCCACGAGCTATCAGAAGGAAATCATACTTGTAGAGCAATTCAATTATCATTTAAAGGATCTTCTTCTGTACTGAGGTAGAAATTCAGCTGGAGGGCAAAGTGGGGAACATTAGGAGGGATCTCTCATCTCCTGAACCTTTAAGACTTTTACATTCCAGGGAGTGTCTCATAACAAAAAACCTCATGTATTAGTGGATTAGCAAAGTAGAGATACACAACTGATAGGACCACTGCAAAAGATTGGATCAGTGATTTTCAGTGGAAGTTAATTGCTAATTTAAGACTGACCATGAGACAAACTGGATACAATGACATCGATGCACAATAAAGGACTCAAAAAAAAGTTTTTTTTCGATACTTTCGATTTCTCTTGTTACTCCAAGCAGTGTGATGACTGTGGTCACAGTGAAGCAGAGCCTGGCCTCCTAATTTGTAGGACATTCTTTCACAGGACAAGGCATGTGTGTTACACCAAATTCAGGCAGTGTCCGAACAGTGCAACACGGACACTTATGTAGGATCAATAAGCTAACAGTAAACACAGTGAGACTGAGGTTAACGATCGCTTGTTACCAAGCAGACAATAAATAGCACAGCAGCTGCACCTGGAGGTTTGTGCTTAATATATATTTCTCTATCAAAATATCTCATTTCATGAAGCAAAGCTGCCATGTGGTGATGGATGTAGAGGATATGGAGTTTGAAAGGGAGGGGAGAGGGTAAAAATATTTACTGAATGAATGAGGCGAGATAAAAAAACTAATTGCAAAGACAGAAGTATTTATCAAGCAATTAGACTGAAATATTAAAGCAATTAAGCAGGGAAACAATGTAAATCTATTGTTAATTTTATGAATTATATACCTGTTATTTTTATTCTATTTTGTAGTTGATTTGAGGCATATTATTTGCTTCTTCCAATTAGTATGATTGTAATAAGTGAAAAGGAGGTATTGTCTTTCTAGTCTCACAGTGTGCGTGATGGATGTTCTGTTTTCTAGACCAGCTGAATGTATAATGACCTACCACAACATCTCCACATCTTAAACAGACCAGTTTTCTTACAGTACAGTGGTCTTCCTGTGTGCATCACCATTGCTCCTACTTTCACCACCACCTCCTTCTAAATTTATCCATTCTACTTACTCTTCCTCATCTTCACTCCTTGTTGATTCATCCATTTTCTCTTCCTCACTTCCACTCATTCATTCATCCATCTTGCTTTCACTTTCCCATCTCCACCCCATTTATTCACCCATCTTGCTCCTCTTCCTCACCTCCACTGTCTCTTCATTCATCCATATTTTTCATTCTTCCTAATTGCTGTTCCCTGTTCTTCTGCCCACCTCCTTCTCTCCTCCTCACCTGTCCACTGTTTTCTCACTTTCAGTTGCTTTTTTAATCAGCTGTACTCTGCATAAGGAGGATCCAGATTTAACAGGCTCACATCTTGTCAGTGCTGTTCTCCCCCTCTATAGTGCACAAATCCCAAGAAGATGAGTAAATAAATTTTCCTGGAAAAGCAGCATGGGGTCAGGCCACTCGGTCTAACTATCTCCAGAGGGTGCCACACCAGCAGATCCCAGCCCCCCTGGCAGGCATAAACCCAGGGACAGGCACTGAGCTGACAACAGCAAGAATAAAAACAACCTCAGTGACTCTGTAAATACACCAGAGCTGCAATTAATCTGTTTATTCATTCACATCTACACTTCACCACACCAACAGCAGAAAACGTCTCTTCTTAGCAGGCCTGCTTTCTGCTCAAACAAAACACTTCCTCTGACTGATCTCCAAGTCAGGACAGCTTAGCATCATAAACAATTCATTTAGCAGTGCTCATTATTTTCCTTTATCTGTTCATTTGTTCTATGGCAACTACAGAGTAACTCTATAAATGGGCAGTTAATGAGAGCATGCAGTTCCATGAATCAGACACGACGGTGATTGTTTATATAGCTTTGTTTTAAAATGTTTCCGAAACCCAGCTGAGACACTGCTTAACATAGCTCTGGTCCCAATGTTTTTTAGGTGCATTATGGGAGGGTCCCAAACAGGCCAGCCAGGTGTCATGTGACCAGCAAGGCCAGCCAGGTATCATGTGACCAGTAAGGCCAGCCAGGTGTCACATGAGTAAGTAAAGCCAGCCAGATGTCAAATGACCAGTAAGGCTGGCCAGGTGTCAAGTGAGGTTTTACCAGCAAGGTAAAACACATGGGTACTCTGTGGATCTGGTGAATATTTCCTGTGTGGATGAGTGGCTCATTTTTGCCAGCTGGTGTTAAAGTAGAGGCAGTCAGAGTGAGGTTTTATGTCTTTAAAGGTGTTCACTTACACCTTCCCAAAGAGGAGCAGCCTGGCACTGGTGCTCCAAATGCAGGGCCTGAGAGACCTACAATGACCCATGACCTCCTTCTATCATGGTGTCAATGTCCATAACATAGAAATCCCAAAGGAAAAAAGTAAAGGGAGCGAAATCACACAAAAGCAGATGAAAAGGACATGACAATCAGCCCCTTCTGTCTACTCCACCAATCCGGTGCTTCAACACTGGGAGGACGGTCGCCGGCTGACAGCTCGGAGCAGACACCGGCATGTCCCATGGACTGCTAGTCTGTCGGAAAAATAAATACATGGAATAAAAACCGTGTCGGGCAGTCCAATGGGGTTGTTTTTAGCCTTCTGTCCGTGGTCGCTACGGTCGAGTGGCGGGTTGGCCAGCAGGTTACGCATGTCACTGAGGTCTAGAAAAGGCTCGGTGTGTCTGTCTGCTGTGACGATGGATGGTGTGTTCACGGGCCCCAGACTGCACAGTTTGTCACACGTCTGACGGCAGCGCCTTTGGTGTATCCCTTCTGCTCGCTCCCCAGGCCTTACGCAACATTAAGTATGCACATTTCTATTGGCCTAGAGAGTAGAGCATCGAGTAAGTGTGTGAGGAATACATGCTTATAAAACTTTGTGTAACTGGTGGAGACCAACTAAACTTTTTAAAGTTTGTCTCTTGTGATATTAGGCAACATTAGGAACACACAAAACTCTCAGTCACAAGATGGTTTTCAAATTACAACACGTAATTACGGATAAAGATTTAAAAACTGGCCAAATCTTGGCAAAGTACTAGAGATGCGATTTAGTAGCCAATTGTTTGAGACCATTTGTGCATTCTGTTACAATCAGGAATAAGGAGGCATTAGCATTTAGGCAGGTCATTCTGTTACAATCATTCTTGATTACAAAAACACACTTAAGAACTGTTAATGATTATAAACAAGCCCAGGGAACCACTTGCTTGGGTTGCCAGGTAAGGAGTAGAAGGCATAACAACAGCTTTGCTTAAGATTCTCATCTCCTTATATATACTTTTTAATTACTCTATAGCAACAAAAATAAGAGTAACTCAAATAAATGGGCATAAAATGAACATCTTGCAACAAAATATCTCTAAGGACTCAAATGTGCCTCTATACTGGTGGTGTAATTAAACTGATAGCAGATGCCTCCAACAGGCTGCTAGAGTGTTTGCAGGTAATCTATCACCTTTCTCCAGTAAGGAGTGAAATCCTGGAGATGGGTCGGTTGTGGAGCAAACAGTAGGAAGGAAAACAGACCTCAGTAAATGCAGATGAAATAGTACATGTGTTATTTGCCTCTTTTTAATAAAATACTGGCTTCTAATAAACATTTTCTACAATGCTTTTAGTCCATTTTTGTTCATTCACATACTGGACAAGCAGTGATAAACAACTAAAAACGTCATTCTTTTTCACACCCTGGAAGTGATTAAAATATTATTCAAGGGGGTTGAAAAGAAATTGCTTGGCGAGTTATGCTACAAGTCGATTAACCTCCAAACTAACCAAATTATTTGGTGTCTTTTAAACGAGATAAAAAGAAGTACGCTATTGATGTGAAAGATATGGAGCCAAGTTCTCAGTGAAATGCTAATTTCACTGACTTGAAAGAGAGGCTGAGCATGCTCACATTGCCCCCAGTTAGGTGTGCAGCCAAGCAAGCATTTTAAGGAATATTAACAAGAATGTCAGGGCCCTGATGAAAGGGACGAGTGTTCGACACTGCTCCAGCACAGCACACACTTTCCATCCCATTCCAACATTTTTCAGGAGGCCCTGCCATTACGCACACACACATTCACTTGTGACAGAGGTCTACATTTCTGGTGGTGACACGCAGGTCAGCGATTGTGTGAAATGTCATCACCTTGTCATTGCATTCTGTAATAAACTTCAGAAAGACATACAGAATTCATCCTCAATGTGCTTCTTTCATACAAAATCCTCAGCATGGTCTAAGATGGGCACTTCAGCCTCCATAATGCCAAGAGTGTGAGCAAGTAAACACACTCATAAAGATCTAGACAACATTTAAATTCAACAGTCACGAAAAAAAAAAAATCTTTTCATGGTACAAAGTAAAAAAAAGAGCAAAAGAAATAGTAACAACTTTGTGAGACCTATCAATCCTAAGTATCTTTAAAATACATTAATAAATTGAAACTTGAATTTAATTTTTATCTCTTTGAAGTTCAGTTTTCCCTCATAGGCTACTTATGATGAAGAAATGAGGTCTTGCTTTCAGGCTTGTTTGACAAGAATTTCTTTTGATGCACGTTTTTGGTTGGATAATTAAATTAAAAGGATCTTTTTTTAAATCCCCACCAGCCTAAATGCTAATGCCTCCTTATTCCTGAGAAAAAAAATCAATGGTGTGAACAAACTGAGAGCTGAGCGTGGCCTAATTGCCCTTTGACCCACTGCACATTCCGTGTTATCAGTGACTGTAGGGCAGCGTGCCTGGCCCTCATCTGGGGCGCTGAAGGAAGGAGCACTGCTTACTGAGGAAAATAAATACATTACTGGGTTTCTTATACCAAGACACCAAAAAAGCAAGAAGAGAGATTGAAGAATCCCTTTTTTAGTTAGTTGCTTCATTCATGGTTGTATCCTTATAGCCTCGCCCTTTTACACAGAAGCATGTATAATTGGAGCAATTCTGGTAGAGTGGGCTTTCCATGGTTTATTAATTTAACTTTATCCTGATGCGTAATATCTCACAGTAACTATAACATGTTCTATTGACTGATCTATTAAACATGCAGTCACATTTTATACTCATAAACTAATATTTAAAATGCACTAGTCGTTCATTGTTATTTTGACTTGTGCAGCTATAGAATGCAAAGGAGTACTCATTTGCTTACGGTCCCTCATTGCCATATGGTGGCTCAGTGGGTAGGCCATCAGGCTTGGTTTGAATCCCAGCACAGCCACCAGGTGTGTTCCTAAACACTAGCTTATTGTAACATGTATATGAAATGTTGTAAGTTGCTTTGGATAAAAGCGTCTGCTAAAAATGAACAAAATAAACATGGTTTTACCCTGAGATATGTTCTGTTGTTTTGTTCCAGTTTCCTGTAAAGAGCCTTGGGACAATGCCAATATGAAAGAATCCACAATCCAAAAATGAATTGGACTGAATGAAGTCCCCATGTTTTTTTTTTTTTTTTTGCTGAGGGATGTTCAGCCACTGATGTTAGAGCACTGCTCTGTAGCTACATTCATGTCACCGTGTGCGTACAAAAGGTTATGGTCATTTCCCATTTGGTCTCAGTGGGAGGTGATGTGCTAACTCTAAAACTAGCGTGTGTCACAAGCCAGGATACATCTAGGCCGAGAGCGATCACTGTGACCAGCGAGGCTGCCTTTTAACTGTCTCTCTGAGTCTGCCTTCTCGGCCCGGCTGTCAAGTTTACCTCCTGAGCCCTCCTCCCTGCTCTGCCACCCTCTCTTTTCCTTAAACAGTCTTTTTGCTCTCCTTTTGCTCTCTATCGGCTAAGCTGGTCCAAATTTGAAAGTGTTTCTCGCCACACCTCAGCATGGCGTCTTTGCTAACACTTGCCTGATTTAGAGGGAACAATAATTTGAAGATCATGAATCAATGTAATTATGCAAGAGCTGAATTGTGTTTCCAGATACATTCTAAGCAACAGAAGCTGCATTTTTTTTCCTTTGAACAAGGGGCTCATGTTCCCTTTGGGCTCTCTGTGTCACAGGTTTAGAAGAAGGGTCATATGCAACAGCTTCTCATGGACCAGGAAGAGAACCTGACACGTACGGTGGGGATGTCTTTGCATGTGTACTGAATTAGGTCCAGGTCATTACTTACTGCTTTGCTTTGGCTGAGGTTCAGCTATGAGTCACAAGCTGTTTAAACAGAGGTGAGAGATCTCCACAGAAGTAATTAAAAGGCTGAGTACAGGATGCAGTGCCCACACGGTTTATAAATGGTCCAGAGGAAAATGGGAATTAACTCCAGCCTTGCTTGGTGGCATTGCACAAAGTAATTTACTCTGGCCCCTGTCTCTGACAGCTGGAGGTGCAGACAAACAGGGTGATAGTAGCAGTGGGGGTGTCAAAATTAACGAGGACTGACACCCAGGCTTTGTCCAAACACCACCTAAGTGTGAGACACAGATATTCTTATTGCTGTTAGTCCAGTGCTTCCATTTTGTGATCACTTCAACTTGCGTCAGTGATACTGGGCCAGTTGCTTTGGGTGCTGCTGGGTCAGTCGCTGTGGGTGCTGCTGGGCCAGTCGCTGTGGGTGCTGCTGGGTCAGTCTCTGTGAGTGCTGCTGGGCCAGTGTCTGTGAGTGCTGCTGGGTCAGTCGCTGTGGGTGCTGCTGGGTCAGTCTCTGTGAGTGCTGCTGGGTCAGTCTCTGTGAGTGCTGCTTGGCCAGTCGTTGTGGGTGCTGCTGGTTCAGTCTCTGTGAGTGCTGCTTGGCCAGTCGTTGTGGGTGCTGCTGGGTCAGTCTCTGTGAGTGCTGCTGGGTCAGTCTCTGTGAGTGCTGCTGGGTCAGTCTCTGTGAGTGCTGCTGGGCCAGTCGCTGTGGGTGCTGCTGGGTCAGTCTCTGTGAGTGCTGCTGGGTCAGTCTCTGTGAATGCTGCTGGGTCAGTCGCTGTGGGCCAGTCTCTGTGGGCGCTGCTGGGTAAGCTGTTCCATTGGTGTGCTGCTTCATCTCTGCTAGCATCTGCTCCATCTTGCAGTTTTTGAGCACTGTGTCTTAAATCTCTCAGCTCCTACGCTCCTTTTTCTGTAGCTGCAGTATTATCCCATCAGGGGATTTGAGTCAGCCTTCACCTGCTTCCTTGTCAAATACACACACACACACACACACACACACACACACACACACACACACACACACACACTGCAGCTCTCCTGTTTATTGGTGTTATCCCTCAGCAGCCTGACTGGTGCTGTTTCCACTGATTTCCATGTACTTAAACAAAAATGACAGATATCCTGATTAGGATTCTAAAATGTGCTGAATGAATTAATAAAAGTGTGCTCAGCCTTTGTGTTCAGTAGAGCAGTTTTTATTTACAACACAGAATGACATGTATGTAAACTAGGACCAGTTGGTGGCATTATGGAGGCTGAAGGCTGTAGGTAAAGCAAAAGTCCAAAGAGGTTGTAATATTTCAGACACTAATTAACTCGACTGACCTCAGTAAATATTCTGATGTATTTGCATAAATTGAAAAACATTGTTCTAGGTGAAAAAACAAAAACATTCTTGATGAATTTGTTAAACATGTACACAGCAGAAGTGAAATACACAACACTAGAAATAACTTGCTCTGCAGGCCCCGGAAGAACAAATAATTACCATTAATTACAGTCATTAACCCGCCACCTTTTTAACAGGCTGAAATTTCACTTGAGAAATTGAAGTGACTTACAGTAAATTACTACACCACTGAGATTCCAAAGAAAACTTCTACATTTCAACATTAAAACTAAAATGTTCCCAATTATGAGATATATTGTTTTGTTAAAATACAGTTATTAGTTAAATACTTTAGTACATAAACTTTGCCAGATTATTATTTTTTTATGAGTGAGCAATTAGAAGATATTTTATATGTGAACCTTTGAACAGCACACAAATGGACACAAATGCACACAAATGGACACAAATGGACACAAATGGACAGAAAAATGCACAATGTGCATGGACAAAAGCCATGCATACACTACATTTTTCTAATATATGAAATTTTTTTGGATGCACTAAAAAATTTCATGTTACTTTAACCAGTTAAATCGTTTTTCTTTTCAGTCTGGTATTTCAACAATTGTCTCATTACTAAGATTCTCAGACAGCCTGCTTAGCATTGCTGTGTTTCTGCCACTGAAACTCCAAGCTTCCCTGTTTAATGAAACTCCGATTTCAGTGAACGGCAGACATTTCCTGTTTTCCTGTTGTGTTTCACTGCACCATTCTCACAGTTTTCCCCACACTGTGGGAGACATTGTTAATTTAGACTAATGGAAAACTCATAACAGTTTTTAGGTGCTGTGCATTGTCCTAAAATCCATTGCCCATTGTTTTGTGGATAGACTTTATGAAATTAACTGAAACGATAGAGAGAAAAAGGTGTTTCATCCAGATTTCTTATTAATATGCACACAGCGATCATAAAAAGGCTGACATGTGAGAACAGAGCTGGAACTGCAAGCCCAACTCTACATCCTGTGACAGCAAGTTCCTGCATGTTTGTAACCAGGAGGAAGAGAGATGCCACTCGTGTTCCTGCTCCCAGGTGGATGTAAAATACTCACACCCATTCTGAGGGATGTCGATTGCACTTGGCCTTAAAAATATATTGCAGCTGCAGTATCACTGATTTAAATGGAAGATGCATATGTAATTCTTAACTATTCCTATTTACTGATACTTTTATTAACTCCTTAGTTTAAATGTTAGGATTAAAGTATTAAAATGTAACTATCCTATTTTCGTATTTGTCACCAGTAATCAGGGGTTTAAATGTTAACGTTTAACAAGCTGTCATATGTGTAAGGATGAAGGACTTTTTTGAAAAGTGGTTTGTGTGGCTAAAGATACGCTCGTGTCATTTTTTTTTATACATTTTTATACATTACTGCACACATATACATTTTTATATATTTTACAATTTCAGTTTCGCTTTGCTTGGATTTATGGCCTACACTATAAATAATCAGTTAATACTGAGCTGAAAATTGTTTCATATTACTAAGTGACATCAAACTAATTGAGTTCTGTGCTGATATAAAATGGTTACTATTATTTCCACTACCTGGGAGTTAGAAGGCCATACAACATTCCAGAATAGACTGCTATGTTTTTATCTGCCTGAGTTAAAATAAATATAGATGAACAACAACCAACAAAAATGCGACACATCCCAGACCTTGAGCTGCCCATCCACCACCTTATCCACAGCAGTTAGCAGGTGCATTATCTAATCATTCCGGTTCAGATGCAGTAAGGGACTTTCACCATCACTGCGTCAGTGGGAAGTATTGCATTTTTGACAGTAAAAATCACAAAGCATTCTTTCAAACTTCTGTTCGTGTGTTCAGCATCAGGCCAGAACTCCTGCTGTCCAGTGCTCCCTTGCCTGCCCAGCCCTCTCTCATCTCTCCGCCTTGTCTTGTTGCAGACAGACCCTCTTAGATTTTTGGCCTTTAGTCTGTTAAGCCACTACAATTTTTGGATCAGTTTTTGACTTTGGTTGCTTTTGTTAGTAAATCATTTGGCTTTGCAGGTAGGTTCTCTCTGCACTCTGTTTTTCTGTTGTTACAACAAGCAACATGGAGGCGTTTGCTATTCTCACATTTCTCCAAGACGCAAAAGGCATTGAAAAAGGCTTCCCTGTGTACCGCATATACACACCCTGGAAATATAGGAAATATTCAGTTTGTTCACATTCTCTTATATAGCAGTCTTATGTTAAGATTATTTAATATTTCTCCTCATTAAAATAGGAATTACAGACTGGTCTCTTCAAATAACATGTACCCACTTTTAATTATCACCATCAGTGGGAAATTGATAAAAAGATAAGTATTGCTGTTTTTCTATGGATTGGCGCGAAGTGGGACACTGCATTTACTGTGAGTCATGGTTCTGTCTGTTATATCCTACTATGATGACTTTAAGTGCGATGGACCCAGAAGTGTGAAAAGGGTCCTTCTAACCATTATGTTTGAAGGAACCCAGGTGCTGCTCACCTGCGCAGTACCGTTTAAACAGTGAGGCATACATGTGCTGTGGGGTAGGGGTTCAGTGGAAGGGATTGGCTGAACTGAGCAATGTACAGAGATATCCTTAACCCCTATATGGTGTTCATGTTGAAAAAATAAGTAATAATGAAATATTAAGTATTAATTAACATCAACAATGGACCCTAAAGACCTGAACACTGTACAAGGGGTAATGAAACAATGCTGTATATTGATTTATACCTCAGACTGGACTGAAAGTTCTCCTTCCAACAGGATAGTGATCCTAACCTTAATCTAAAGAAAAGGGACAAGGAATGGCATGAGTACAACTCGGTAAAAGGTCCTGAGTGGCCCAGCCAAAGCCCAGACTTGAACCTAAAAACAGCTGCCCATCGACAGTCTGCCACCCAAACTGACCAAAGTCGAGGTGTGCCAAGCTTGTTGTGTCACACAGACTGTAACTGCTGCCCATGCTACTTCAGCTAGGTGAGAAATATACTCTCATAACTATATTTCACACTACACGAATACTTCTGTCAATATGATATTTACATTTTTTATAAATTTGCAAAAATGTTTAAATATTGCTTTCATCATTTTGGGGTGTTGTATGTTGTTTGATGGGTAAAAAAATAATTTATTTTGGCAACTAGCTGCAACAAACCAAAATGTATAAAAAAGTTGAAGGGGTTTGACCACTTTTTGACGGCACTGCAGTTTAGACCCGTTGTCAGATTATCACTGCTGTTTCTATGACTGTTTTAATTTTTTTATTCATTTCAAATTCACAAAAAGACTTTTACTGAAATAGCTATGTTCAAAAATTCATGTTACTGAGTTATACATAAAGAAGTTTTTATAAATATTTTTCCCCTTTCTATTAACTTCATGCAACAAATACAAACATATACACAATAACTTTAGTGATGTTTATACATGTATATGCAAGGTCAAACATATATATATATATACATATATATATATATATATATATATATGTATATGGTTTAAAATGTTAAAAATTTGATAACTATATAATAAAATATCAGACCAAGTACCATTCATTTTAAAGACGATAATATTAAACACATTTTTCAAACAAAACATCTGCAATTTCGTCTGTACAGCGCTTTGAGGCACATTGTTGTAAAAGGCGCTATATAAAAATAAATTGAATTGGACTGAATTGAACAATGATGTATTGATTAGGTTTCCAATTATAAAACAATAGTTTTTAAAGTTAAGACACAAAAGTATGCGGACACCTAAATTCTGGTTGTTAAGCTTAGTGGAAATTGGAAGTGTTGTGTTTGAGTCTACCTTGTTGAGGTGTCAGTCTACACAGAACCCTTAAGCATTTAAGTTTCAGTGAAGACCGAGACCAAACAGAAAGTCACACAAGGACAAGTCCATAACAGATGAGTAAGAGTCAAAACCAGCCAAGACCACAAAGCGATTTCATACTTTCAGCCTTAACTAAAAATGTGTGAATTTCAGTGTAACAAAAAATAATAAAATAAAATTATGAATAATATTAACAAGCTATAAAACAATGACTATTGTCTAATTCTTAGGGCCCTTAATAAGCCTGGTGTCATGCCCCATCGTTAGCGCTTGCCAGTCATTGGCTCATCATGAAGCATTATGTACTACATCCCACACAGAGAGCACTGAAAAGTATTGAGCTAGCATGCCCTTTACTGAGCAATAGCAAATCCTACCTGGCCTACTTGTTTTCTACCTACTTGTGTTCTTTCCCCTTCATGGCTTCCAACTCCCACTCTTGCCCTGCTCTAAAACCCCTCGTGCTCTCCTTCTCTGTTCACGTCTCAGACTAAACTTCCTGGCTTTCGGATCTTAGCTTGTTTACACGGCCTACAACTCTGCCCTGTGTCTACTGATCTGTGTTGCTGGCTTAATAAAAGGCAACGCTACGCACTGGGATCCGGCCTCCCTGTATTCTGGCCGAAGTGTTACATCTGGCAGTTGCACATGCCAAAATAAAGAAGTCTAAAAGGTGATAACACCATACAAATAATAACAAAATGTTCTTTTAATTAGGAGTGTTTATCATGACAGAAATGAATTTTTTTATATTAATAATAATAGTGAGCAAAACTATAACATGTAAATTATCTGAACTGACTATGTGAGTTTACCAGCAGAAGTGTGTGAAATCAAGTAAGGTTCTTTCTTCTGATATAAGATGGTTAATTGAGTTCTGTCCAGTTTGTATAAAGATTTCATGTTGGTTCTTTACTTCATTAAATGTAATCAAAATGAAGACCACGGCCCTTTCTGTGTCTAGCCAAGATTCATGAAATGTGTACAGCTGCTTTTACACAGACGCAAACACACACTGACACAACATGCTGTGTGTTGTGCTTTGGCCAATGCCATAGAGAGTGGTGGTAAAGGAGAAGAGAGAAATGCTGGGATGGAGTGGTTTGGAGCTGACAGCTGAAAGACTAAGAATTTTGGTAAATTGTTATGGTAACCTCCAGCGCTTTAGTCCTATATTCTGACTATTTTCTGCACTGTTCTGTTATCAAAATTGTACCTTCATTTTCCTTATTCTTTTTTATCAAAGATTTTATACTTGTTCCCGTGCTAATTTGTTTTGCATCTTGTGACTTCCCTATGATATATGGGTGTTTTTTTTCTTATGTTTTAATGTTGTAGAGCACTTTGGTCAAATTTTGTTGTACTTGCATGTGCCATAAATAAACTTGTACAACATAGATGCCAGGACCCCATATACATTTCCAGCCCATGTATCGTTTTGTGACCTCACCACCCGTGCAGCCAGATAACTCTAATCCAGTGTTGCAGTCACAGTCATCATAGTCATCATGGTCCCAGTCACCCGAATATTAAATACACCCATCATTCTACATTCTGTAGTTCTAAAGGCTTTTTCACAGATCTTCAGGAAGGTATTTCTGATCTATAGTTTAACATTCCTCCAAAACTGGTGATCATGATGTGTTCCACCTCTGATGTCCTTCTGTCGTGCTGTCAGTTTTTGAACTCTTGGATGTTTGGACCTACTGCCAATGACCTGACTACATTTCTGTATTGTGGAGTTTTGGAAATTGTTCAGCAAAATAAGATTTGCAATTGATTTCTTAAATGTGTTATCAGAAGTGAAGATGTTCCTAGAAAAATCTTTAGAATAAAAAGGAACTGGATGATAAATTACAAGTTTGTACAATTTTAAAAAGCCAGTTGTGTGCATCACCAAAACAAAAAGAAACTGAAAACAAATTCCATAAAAATTTAAATAGCAAATGCAATAAAAATATTAAAATAAACTAGGGGACATTAAACAATACCTACACTGGTTTCTTAGAAATACAATGACAAAAACCATCTATGTTCTATACTATAAAAAACACATTAAAAAAGCTATTGTATTTATAAAATTCAAACGTACAGTATACTGGTGTGTGCCCTGCAGTGGGTTGGTGCCTTTACCCAGGGTGTACCCCGCCTCACACCCAGCCTACCTACGACCCTGTAAATGATATGTGGTTCGATAATGGCATAGCATGCAGTGTTATGGCAGTTGCAGTATGGTTCTTTCTCTGTGTCTGTCATGAATCAGACCTTTTGTATTTTATTATTAGCAGTGTAATAGTTTGATGCTATTGTATTTGTACTGTATGCACTATTGTTATGTACAATTTTTCCCAACTTCTGTCTTGCCTAGTTGAAACTTTGGGAAAGATATGTGTGGCTGGCATTATCTTTATGTTTTATTCCCTTTCTTGGTGTTAGTAATTTCACTTGTTGTGTCAAGGTAATCTTTTCACTAAATCCCAGTTAACTCGTATTTCCTTCATTACTTTCACATCAGCCCACAGTGATGGTTGTGCTCCCATAAAAGAACCACGGACACATACAGAACTGTGGGAATGATAAAAAATAAGATTCTGTTTTCTTGCATATGATAAAACCCTTTTGGTCTGGCACTTCTTTTAGTTCAATTATTTTGTGAATGAAACACTTATATTGTCTGAAAAAAGAAGATCCAACAATGCTTACTGAAAATACTGGACTGACTATTGTTATTATTGACTATTGAGTTAAGAAAAAGATCAGCAGTTCTTGGTGTCACATTAACAAAATTAAATGTAATGATTTTACCTTTTACAGATTTTTGTCATGATAAACTTTCTTAACATTAAAATCCTTTATGTTTTCTTACAAAGACATTCTCTGAAAGGGTGCACTCAGCAGCCTGCACTTGTCTGTTCACTCATTCATTCATTCATTCATTCATTCATTCATTCATTTTCAATTTGTTTTTAATGTCAAGCATCTAGTTCAAACTACTAGAAGCAATGTACATTATGCATGTAAAGACAGCAGTGAGCTATAAAGCAAATAATATTTTTCACATGGTGCGTAGTGTACGTGCGGATTAACACTGCTGTCTTTCCATCCAGAACACTACTAACCCTTTCTGACCTGGCCCACCTCACCTCAGGGCAGGTGTTACTTATTTCAAATCATGAAAGTTGCTCACTCTGAAATAACCCCACCCCAGAACCATTCCAAGCAACATGGTATCTTGGGTACACCCCTGAAAAAGTCATCAGTGTTGCAGAAGATGTTTACGCACAGGCGGCTCTTTATTATTTCCAGGTTACCTGAACTACATGTGTTTGGAGTACATGGAAGAAGGCCATGCACAGAAGAACATGCAGATGCCTCACACGTTGCTGAACACATGAACATGGTGGTCTGAGAAATTAAAAACACTACATGAGATTGTGGGGTAGAAATCATATGCAGTCTTTGAAGTGTATAGTTTATTTTTATATGACCATTATATGTTTTAACATGAATAATTTATTCCCAAGTGGAACCTAACAGTCAAGATTTAAGAGATCTAAGTTAAATCTAAGATCCTGTGTAAAAGTCTCCAGGTGCAAACTTCAATTTTGAATGCAAATTGATTTCAAGATCAAACATTTTCAGCATCACTTTAATCAAAATATATCTACTAGTCAAGATATTTTCAGGTGCTCAGAATGTACAACCCTACCTTTTCATTCATAATCTTGATTACAGAGGAAGATTGAACTAGGCCTTTCAAAGTTCGGTTCAGTTCAGTTTCATTAATTTTTAGTCTTCACAACAGTGTTGCCTCAAGGAACTTAACATAAATGTGGAATAGTTAAATTGAAGAGGGATCTTACATTAAAGCCAGATTGTGGAGGAGAAGAACTCTATAGTAAGGAGAAAAAAACCTCTGGTGTTCCAAGGATGTCCTGGGAATGATATCAATATACAATTCAAAATAACAATAATAGACTGTGGGATCATGAATTGAAATTATAACTGACATAAAGTCCATCCATATGCCAGGTCTAAGTGTCAGTGTCTTTGCTGGCCGAAAGATCTTCTGGAGTGAAGGCCACATCCATGGTGCTACACTGGGTTCAACTTTAGCGTAGCATCTGGCTCAGCTCAGGTGGTCCTTGTGGGGAGGAGAATGGTAAAGATTGCTCAGTACAGATGTATAAACATTTATTGACAAACAAAGAGAATACAAGTGTATAAGTGGAGGAGTCACAGTAGCACCAACAACCGTAATTACAATGAGCTATAGAGTATGGTGTACAGAGTGGGTTTTCAGCTGAGACAATGTTAAATATTTTAAAAACAACTGCATAATAAATGTTTAATATGCAGTATGTTCTGCCAACAATCACAGTGTTTCAACAATTAAATCTGTTGTATACAAAACCATCTACTGTTTTCTCAGCAGTTTAAACAGAGAGAACACACCAAAGTTTAAGAATATCTTAAATGCAGTAAGTATACCTTTCATAGAACATTAACATGCAAATTGAATGAGATGCTTGTATCTAAAATGACAACTAAATTACATGCTGAAATCTTAGGGGAACAGTTTAAACCTGCAGAGTTGAAAGCTGAAATTAAAGAAATCCTGTCAGTTTCATTACCTGTAAAAAAGAGTCTAGTAACAGAAAGTTTTGATTTGTCCAATCTTCAGGCAAAAATAAATTCCTACTGCCTAATCGCATCTGTCTGATTCTGATTAATCAAAGCAAGTCCAAGGAGGGATCCCTGTGGGACTCCAAACCTAACAGGTCACATAGCTGACGCAGTACCATCATTAGCTGTTTCAACATAATAATAATTAGTAAAATCTAAGGTAACACACCATGAGCTGTAAACATTATATCGATCACATTTTAAAGCAGTACTTGACAAAACCCAGAGTACAATCACAATAATATATTTTTTTCTGTGAAAGTACAGTTGGTGCCCAAACTATTTTCTATAAAATTTCAGACAAAAGTAAAACATATTACCTGGGTTTGGACACTGGTCAATTGAGGGATGGGGAACAGGGTAAACCATTCCCAAGGTGCCCCCATAGTTGAAAAAACGTCAGTAAAATGCCCTCTATATTTGCATATTCGCTGCTATTGGCTGCCCTTCACATGGAAAACAATAGCTCAGACAGTACGATGATGAGCCCTATTGAGCAAGACATTGTGATGAAGCGTCTTCATGAGTACCTTTGTGTGTAGAAAATGTAATATAGTATCTTCGAAGGTGCCTGAACCCGGACATAAATGGTATCTATAGGTATCTTGCCTGTGAGAAAGGGTGCTGTTATGAAGCACCCTGTTAGCCACCCTATGTGATAAAATGTCTCGAAGGGTGCATGTTGTAGTAGAGGAGATGGGATGTAATGTTGTAAATAGTACTTCTAAGCAGTGAGGAAACATGTGCCCATATTCTGTAGGAAATATGGGCACATAAAATGGTGCAGTGCTGTGTAGGCTGTCTGTCTGTGTGTGACAATTTGGGGAATTTTATCCTAATGGATGCCCCTCCAGCAAAGAAAAAACGTGAGGTCCCTGAGTTTTCTCACTTCTGAAAGGTGTCCTCCGAAGTGAAAAAAACATTATACAAATGTTATTCCTGCTGGTAAATAAACAATTTCAACATAACCTATCATTCTCTTAGCCCTTCAAACATCCTGAGTCAGCTACTGGGTCTGGAGTTGTTAAGCAACTGTCAATCCAAAACTGCCCTAACTAATGCTTTAAATTGGTCAGGTACAATGGCTGATGTCAGTGTAATGAGCACTCATAAAAAAATTATTACTGACTTGTCAAAGTGGCTGACATGTTACTTCCACAAACTATGAACCAATTTCTATTTAAGAATCTAAAGCCATTAGGAGATGCTTCAGTTAAAGGAACAGTATTGGTGGGTTTAACCTGAGTTTCTGTTAATAGCCAAATATCAGATTTGATGTACCGTATCATTAGCCAGAGCTAATTTGGTTCCCAGTAAGCAAACATTCAATAATGAATTCTTAACTGCAGGTTCACATTGTGATTGAGTTAGTCATAAAAGTGAAACTGTTATAAACTTATTCACACCTCTGCACCGATGCTGAAGTCTATTGCTAGCAAGAGTACGGTGCATTGCGAAAAAAGTTAGATCCAATCACCTTTTCACATTTTATGTTGCAGTCTTACACTAATATAACTTTATTTTTCCCCTCATAAAGCAACACACACAACACCCCAAAACAACAAAAACAGGATTTAATTTTTTCTTTAACACATAAAAAAAAAAAAATTTAATGCTAAAATACCGCATGGACAGAAGTGTTTAGACCCTTCTCTCAGTGTTTAGTTGTCACACCTCTGGCACCCATCACAGGCTGGGGTTGTCTTGGATATGATGTGACAGGCTTTGCACACTTGAAATTGGGAATTTTCTTACATTCTTTTCTCCAGATCTTTTGAAGCTTCACTAGGTTGGATGGAGACCATCAGTGAGAGGACAGCTATTTTCAGGTCTCTCCAGAAATGTTTGGCTGGGTTTAAGTCAGAGCTCCAGCTTGCCCCCTAATGGGCATTGGCCCTAAGCCACTCATTGTCTTTGCTTTGTGCTTAGGGTCACTGTCCTGTTGGGAGGTGAATCTTTAGCTCAGAGGTCCATAGCACTCTGGAGCGGGATTTCAATTGGGATATTTCCTTAATTTGTACCAGTCATCTTTCTTTCTATTCTGACCAGTTTCCCAGTTCCTGGCATAGAAAAACACCCCCACAGCCTGATGCTGCCACCACAATGCCTCACTGCTGCACAGGTGATGAGTGGTACAGCCCCACAGCCTGATGCTGCCATCACAATGCCTCACTGTTGCACAGGTGATGAGTGGTACGGCCCCACAGCCTGATGGTGCCACCACAGTGCTTCACTGCTGCACAGGTGATGAGTGGCACAACCCCACAGCCTGATGGTGCCACCACAGTTCTTCATTGTTGCACAGGTGATGAGTCGTACAGCCCCACAGCCTGATGCTACCACAGTGCTTCACTGCTGCACAGGTGATGAGTGGTACAGCCCCACAGCCTGATGGTACCACCACAGTGCTTCACTGCTACACAGGTGATGAGTGGTACCTGGTTTGCTCCAGACATGGTGCTTATATTTGAGGTCATACAGTTCAGCCTTGATTTAATCAGACCTGAGAATGTTATTTATCACAGCCTGAGAGTGCCTTTTATCAAACTACAGGTGGGCTGTTATGTGTCGTTTACTGTGGAAAAGCTTTTATATAGAAAAGCCCAGATTTCTACCAAAAACAGGACTTTTAAGGAAGGAATAGAAATGCTCCACTTCACAACACATCCAGTGTCATATCAGGCTTGCTGTAACAGGTCATTATTACAGCAGTGATCTTCAGCCAAAGAGACCTTAAAATGTCACTTCTTTCAGTCTGAAGCATGTAACCTAAAAGTGGGAGAAACGTGCACCTAGCAACAAAAGTTACATAGCCCACATAGCCAATGAACCCAGCTCTTTGCTTCCAGAACCATCACAATCCACAGAGGAAAACTTCTAAGTTTAAGGATTTTGTGATACCTGCAGAGAAAATTGTTCACAAAATTCTACACTTGGTCCATTTTCTTTTTTGAACTAGAGAGTCGTACTGACTTCCAGGCAAAAACACGCGTTCAATAGAATCAAACACATTAACTTTTGAAGCTAAAATAATTATAACAATTTAAGATACTTATGTCTTCTGAAATTGAAAAAGTCTCACTGATCTTGAGTCTCAATCTGAATAAAATTAGCTAAAATACCTTTTTAGCATCTTATTTGATTAGTAACAGTTAAAACTATATAACACCTAAATCTATATAATTACACCCTTAAGGCAACCTAAAGATAAACTATAAAAATACTTTTTTATTACATACTGACAATGAAATTTCTGATTGGTTCAACCATTTTTAAAAAGATTGTAACAGGATCTCCAGTTGACGCAAATACAGAATGCCAAGTTTGAAATGCAGAGAAAATTCCTACTGTCGGCAATAATTTTACTCTAATAATTTTGTTCATGACTCCAGACAAAAAGTTCACTAGTCACTGTCAGTTCATAACAAAGACAAGAACAAGGTAGATACAAACTGAGTATAGAGTAACAGAAGCAGGTATGAGTACAAGGACAAACAGGGGCCAGGTTATCACACAATGATATGAAAAAGCAACTGACTGTTCAGAATTGTTCATGGAGAAATAATGTCACACAGAGACTAAACATAAAGACATATGGACAGACTTATGATGAGTTTCACATAGAAAATGGGTGTGGTCAATATTTAAGCGATTTCAGTAGACACCAGGTGTGCTGTCTGAGAGTCTATGGTTTGGCTGAGAAGACGTAAGACACATTTGAAAACCAATCTTTAATTGCTGAGTAATGTCAATATATATAATATAATTCTTTTGGCATTCTGAGGAGTATGATGTTCAAGATAGGGTCTTTTACTTCGTAACACGAGATTTGTGTAAATGTTTTGTCACTTAATTTCTATATGATTCTAATTTCATTAAATTTCAAACTGATGATTTGAATCAGGTGAGTGCTAAATTGGATTTTGGGAATATTTTTGTCAGTTCATATCTTTGTTGGAATGGCAAACTATTCAAGCATCCTTACAAATCCTTTAAAAAACACATTTATTCTTTTCCCCATATTTTTGCTGAATGTCACCCACATGTCTGCCCCTCTCATTTTGTGAAAGGACGGACTATAACTGAACATTATTGTGTGACTTTTAAATAAGAGTTTTGTGGTGTTCTGTAAATCCTGCATGATTCATTTAAGGATTTATTGCAGTTTAGTTTATTTTTATATAGTCATTGAAATATTAATCTAAAATTTACAATGTATTTTCTTAATTGCTTATCACTTCCATGCCAGTTCTATCATGAGAATTTAAAAATAACTACTAATTTTTTAAGGTATTTCCGGGATATCTGTGTAAAGTGTTTATGTTATTTTAACAACATATTGCTTGTTAAAGAATGAATATGTTTATACAAAAATATAAAAACCGAGTTGAAGCAAATTAACAGTGTACTTTTGGAATTGTCATCACCAAATCAGTTCTGAAGACCCCACCAAAACAGCCTATGAAATTAAAAGGCTATATAATGCTTAAATTACTACATGGCTATGTGTTAAATTCTAAAAGGTGATAATTCGATGTTCTAATTTGTCTCATCTGCTTCACTGAAATGGCAAAGGAATTTGAATCATTAGTGCCTGTGATTATCTTCAAATAATACGATTTCAGCAGCTTTATAGTTTGTAAGGAAAATTGGTATTTTGATTTGCTGGTCTGAGGTTGCTTGTTGCTGTAGGCTGTTCTCTATAAATAGGTTCTGTTTGGGATTTTTTTCCCATAGTACACTGCTTGAATACTAAGATACATGATGGTTAAATAGCACAGCGAAAATGCCTGCACAGTGTATCTGTTAAATATAGGTCAATAGCAGCATGGCTAACCTACTACTAGGTAAATCTGTCTACACAAAGTAAATGTCGACTGTACAGAGCAACACAGCAAAAGAGAGTAAGATATTGGAGAGCAAAGCACAGAAAATCTCAATAAACAACTAAGCAGTTAAGGATGTTCAGTAAATACATTCGTTCAGAACTGTGACATCAGTGTTCACGTTTATGTTCACTTTTTTATTTTGGCATTCAGCGTTCATCTCAGTCAGTCAGTCAGTCAGTCATCTTCTAAACCGCTTGTCCTGTTAAGGGTCACGGGGAAGCCTGGAGCCCATCCCAGAACACATAGGGCACAGGGCAGGGGACACCCAGGGTGGGGTGCCAACCCACCACAGGGCGCACACACACACACACACACA